>OMPJ01033926.1:0-10472 GCA_900312935.1 Carapus acus | reverse complement strand
TGCTTAGCTTGCTAGCCCCGCGAGTAGCTTTCCTAGCTTTGCTTCTCTCTCCCTCTTTTTTCCTCTCTCCTCTGTGTGTGTGTGCGTGAGTGTGTGGTTCCTGTTTTTGAAATGATTGGGACGCTGTTCACTCCATTATCATTAGTGTTTTTCTCTTTTTTGCACGTCTGTGTGTGTATGTGAGTGTGTGTGAGTGTGAGTGTGCGTGTGTGTGTGTGTGTGTGTGAGGCACCACACGCTGCTGCTGCTGCTGCTTTGCATTTGAAAGCTTAGCGAGTGTGTCAGGCAACCGTGTGTTTGCTTATGCCGGTTTATGCGTCCGTGCGGCCTTTATGTGTGAGTGTGTGTGTGTTTGCGTGTGTCTTTTCCGTGTGCTGGTTTATCTAATCAACAAAAAGCAATAACCAAAGTTGTAAACAAAGATAAGCAGACGAGAACAAATAAAATTTGATTCGCTGAAGTGACAATGAGCAGAGAAATAATAAAAACTGTATCTGGTAGGAGGATCTAAATGACAACAGATGGAGGAGGACGATATGCCGGTGTGTGTGTGTGTCTGTGTGAGAGTGTGTGTGTGTGTGTGTGTGTGAAACCTTTACGCGGTTTCATGCACAGTGTGTGCTATGATGTAATGAGTCTGATCAGAAAGAATCTTGTGTAGAACATAAATGTAAATTTTCATTAAAGGGGAATGAACTGGGTCACCCACTAGAGCAGGGGTCACCAAAGTGGTGCCCGCGGGCACCAGGTAGCCCTCAAGGACCTATGGAGTAGCCCTCATTGCCTAGTCTAAGACTAGCAACAATCTTTAAGGAATCTTCATTGAGAGTTTATTTTTGAATTATTGTCTGAGTGAATTATGATGGTTCATAAATACTGTGTAGAGCTATACATAAGTTGAAAGTGAGGGTTAGGGTTAGGGTTAGGGTTATCAACCTCTGAAAAAATTAGGAAATTCGTCACAAGTAGCCCTTTGTGTCACTCAGGGTACTATAAGTAGCTCACAGTGCCAAAAATGTTGATGACCCCTGGTATACACAGTACTCTTGCCTCGAGATCTAGCTTCAGCTGCTCTCTGCTATATCTTCATGGTATAATTCATCAGCTTTATCCTTCCAAAGTACAACTACCCTTGTTCTTAAAGAGGAAAGCATCAGTGCACTCGTCCATTCCATTCCCAGAGTATTCCTTCACCCTGCAAGATCTTGTTTAACAATCTAGTTAGAAACTCATGTGCCCTCTACCCAGACATCTCTACTGTATACCTCTATCAACATATCTGGAGCAACTATCTCATTTTCTGTCAAATCTGGGCATATAGTGAGTGTAGAACTCACTATATGCCCACTCCTTTGCCTTTGCCACAGCTCTTTTTGCCATTTTTTGAGCCTCAAGGTGCTCATACATACTTTTATCTATCCATAAAAACAGCAAAGACTCTGACGCTCTGGCACCACTTCCTCCAACATTGCCATTTTGCCTTATACTCACCCCATCCAATTTTGTTAAATGTTATTTTGTCCGTAGGTGTGGCTTTGTTTGTCATAATTATTTTACTGTGGGGCTCAAAAGTCTGCAGTAAAAAGATTTCCAAGATCATCATTATGTGTTTATATATGTGTGTGTCTCAGCCTGTGACTGCTCCAGCAGCGGCAGCTGTGAGGATGGTGTTGAAGCCTCTGGTCGTTGTGTCTGCCAGTTGGGTTGGCATGGTGTGCGGTGCAACGAGACGACAGGTCAGCCCACAAGCATCTTGTCCTTGTTTCTGTCCTCATGTCTCCAATGTTCTTGTGGTCTTAACCTTACATCACATGTATCGAACTCAAGGCCCGTAGGCCATTGATTTTTGGACATATGTGATGGCCCATGTTATCTGGCCCGCGAGCGCTTGAATTATTGTGTCAATATAAGACAGGTGAAGGCCCACGGGCAAATTGCGGCCACGTGCATCATTGTATGTGGCCCACGAGGGCTTGAATGATGGTTTCAAAATAAGTCTCCTTCATTTCAACATGCATTGACACACAAACTACATCTCAAAAAATGCATGTGGATCACGTTACTTGTAAAGTGACGGCAGCTGTGCCCCAATCATATACACACTTTATGAAATGTAAGTTTGTTGTTGACTTGTTGATTGATTGTGAACTGATTAATATTGGTTTCTTTTCCTGATAAAAATACAAAGATGAACATCATATTAATAGCAAAGACCTGACATATTTTCACATCTATGCAAATTAGATATTCTTAATTTGAATAAGTAAAAGATTGTTTATATTAGTTGAATAATTCATGAAATTACATCGTCCCTCCTTAATAATTGCCATTGTCATTGTCATTGTCTGGCCCCTTGATGGCCACCGCTATGCTCATGTGGCCCTTGGTGAAAATGAATTTGACATCCCTGCCTTACACAAACACGTGACAGATTATTCAGGGACATAAAGACTTTTAGTAAGAAACAAAGACATCTTGATGAAGGCTATTTGAGCCTGTGATTATACAAGCATAGAGGCCAGGGGCAGACGCATTTGCATTTGTTCATCTATCCATCTGTGCATAGCCCTACATCCAGAGGAGTGCCAGTTTTGTCACACCCATTCCATCTGCCTCCCTGGGCTTGGCTGTCAGTGTCAACCTGGTTTCCAGGGTAACGGAACATCCTGCAACCCAGAACAGCGTATGTGAATTTATGTCCTTCACCCAGACGACCTTGGTACCACTAGTGCACAAATACCTCCAGTGCCTTAGTCTTACTTTGTCTGCAGCTCTCGACCTATGCTCTGAGTATAATGGTGGCTGTCACCACCACGCTGACTGCACTCAAATGGGGATGCTCATTAATTGCAGTTGCCACAGTGGTTATCAGGGCGATGGCTTCTCATGCCAGCCGATCAACAGGTGAGCATGGCCTCATCCTTCTTTGCAGCTGGATGTGTCTTTATGGATTGAAAACCTTTGATAGGAATCACAGTGGTATGTATGTGTGCCATGCGCGTGGGTTCGTGGGTGTGGGTGTGATTAAGGTGTTCTGAAGAGGACAATGGCGGCTGCAGTGACTTTGCCACCTGCAAATTCACAGGTCCAGTGAGTATCAACTATGGATGGATGGATGGATGGATGGATAAGTAGGTGTCAAGATTATGTGGGGCCTCTGGGTGGAGTCTGGAAATTCTGGTTGCAGGCTGTAGGCATGTTTCTTCTTTCACCAGAATGAGCGTGACTGTCAGTGCCGATCAGGTTATGTGGGTAACGGACAGCAGTGTCTGGAGAAGGCGGTGCCACCTGTGGATCGCTGTCTCGAGGACAATGGGGGCTGTGACCCTGCTGCCTCCTGCAAAGACCTACATTTCCATGGTGACAAGTTCATCAGATGACTGTCGACCTTCTTACATTGACCACCTGCACCCTGTCAGACAGGATAGACAGGACACACAAAACACACAGGACATACAGGAAACACAGAACAGATAGGACAGAACTCAGACTCAGATCTTGATTCAGAATCAGACAGCGACAGACACGAATCCTAACAGGACGCTGAGCTAAGATTCATATCTTTGTGTGCATGTGTGTGTGTGTGTGTGTGTTCTTTTTGGCCAGCCAAGACAGCTGGGGTGTTTCATCTTCGTGCACCTGAGGGGAAATACAAGATGAACCTCAGCCAGGCCATCATTGCCTGCCAGGCAGAGGGTGCCATGCTGGCTAATTTTACCCAGCTCGGATATGCACAGCAGGTAGGGTCAAAAGTCACAGCACATGCTAGTCCACCAATACCACTGTCAGAGGTCAAGGGTCAGTAGGACAGACATGGAGTGACAGGACGAGCTGGCATTGCTGGGAAACCTCAGACTCCTGCTGTCACTGTAGCTGGGGATGCACCTGTGTGTGGCTGGCTGGATGGAGGGGGGAATGGTGGGCTACCCGACCCGCTTCCCGTCAGCCAAGTGTGGAGGCAACCATGTAGGGGTTGTCCTTTACAAGCAACCAGTGGACAATGGCAGCACGTATGATGCTTACTGCTACAGACAGACAGGTGCGTCTGCACTTCAGCTCCCTCACACAAACACGCAACAAGGCCAAAGTCAGCATCCTGCTGTGCCTGTGTGAGTGTGTGTGTGTGTGTGTGTGTGTGTGTGTGTGTGTGTGTGTTTGCACTTGCAGATGTCTTGTGTGCTTGTCGCAGTGGTTATGTTGGAAATGGCAATTTCTGTAATGGTATTCTGATGGACATCCTGGCAACGCAATCCCACTTCTCCCTCTTCTATAAGGTAAGAGTGTGTGTATTTGTGTTGGGTTTTTCCTCTCTGCTGCTGGATAATCAGTGACTCTTGGTTCACGGCAGTTCTTGATGGAGTACAGCGATGCGTCAGTGGAGGGCAAACAGCTCATTGACTTCCTGTCACATAGGAAGTCAGAGGCCACGTTGTTTGTTCCTCATAATGACGGATTTACCCCAAACCAGGTTAATATACCGTGTGTGTGTGTGCGCGCGTGCGTGCGTGTGCTTGTGTGCGTGAGTGCGTGTGTGTGAGCTCTGTGTATAGCTTCAGTCACTTTGTTCACTTAACACCTCAATCTGTGTGTGACTGAGTGTGCAGACTCTTTCTGGACGAGACATAGAGTATCATGTCGCCACCAATCACAGCAGAGTGTCCGAGGACCTCATGAACTGGCAAGTCATCACATCACGGCTTGGCTTCAACCTCACCATCACCAATGGGAACAATGAGGTTGGATACACAGTCGTGCACTGAAGCATCCACACAACTGAGCCAGTGTTTTCAGGAGTTTTTAAGGACTAATCAGACCTGTCATCTGTCCCTCAGAGCTCGAAGCTGGTGAACCAGAAGCTACTACTGGACTGGGACATTCCGGCCCTCAATGGTATCATACATGTCATCGAGGCACCGCTCATTGCCCCGCCCCCGATGGTAAGAGGCCACGCCCACCGTCCAGTCTGCACCAACACTGGTGCAACTGAACCCTCTTGCCATTGTTCCAAGGTTACGTTTGTTGCCTAGCAGCTGTGTAGCATGTCAATGGGGATGAGAGTTGAATGTCATGGATGCTTTTGATTTGCTCTTTGATATACTGTATACATTGTATTTTCCAAAATATAAGTCATTCTGGAGTACAAGTTGCGCAAGTCAGAAAGTGCATAATAATGAGGAAAAAAACATCTGAATCGCACCAGACTGTAAGCTGCTTTTTTGGGGTGAAATTTGTTTTACAAAATTCAGGACCAAAAACATTCGTCTTGAAAGTTAAGCTATAATAATAATGATAAAATAGAGAAAAAATGGCTGAATAGATGTACAGCACGCTACCATTGCACACTGATGGTTATTCAGCTACATAAGGCATTGACAACAAACGGAATGAGTGTCTGGCATGTTAACGTAACAATTTTTCTGATAACCAAAGCATAATTAAAGAAGCTAACAGGTTTACTAAACCGTCAATCACAATCTCAATCACAAAGTCTATTGAATTCTACATTCTCTTTGTGGTGCCTGAACAACTCAGCCACCTACAGAGGTAGATTAAACACCTCTTCCTCTTCTGCACAGAAGAGGATGCAGCGCTTAAATTACCCTTATGTTGAAATTTTTGTAGCATAGGACTATTAGATACTGGTACACAAAACCTTGAGTGCTATTGTGTGGTTTACAGTGTGACAATAACGAACATATGAAATTATTTATTGTAATACTTGAACACTTAAGTGGCATTTCAGCATATGTCGCATCCCTGGGCAAACTGTGAAAAAAAGTGTGAGAAGTTCTCCCGAAAAGACGATACTACACAATGAAAAATATAGTGAATCTATATACCGAGTCCTACTATATAAAGGCATAGTAATGTCTGTTTTAATTATCAAATCAAAATGCCATATTAAGAGACAGCATTTTGTCGTTTCTGCCCAAACTGTTGGAGCTGCTCACAATATTTGGGTTTATGTCTCTCTGTGTGTGTTTGCCTACATCTCTAGACTATCAGCCATGATTCCCATAGATCCTTTCACTACAGCAGCAGTGCAGCAGCCATCTGGGTGTGCTCTGTGCTGGTGTGTGTGTTAGCAGGACTCGGTTACTTTGTCTACCGACACAAGATGGATGACGTCCGCTTCCAGTACTTCAGGGTGAGATGCTAAGTCAAGGCACAGTCCTGAGGCAAAAGCCTTGATCTTCAATGCGGATTCTCTGCACACCAAAAAGCAAACTGGAACAAAAATCTTTATTCTTGAACTTGAAATGCTGTTTCTGCAATCCTGAGGAGCAGCTGGAAGCCAACTTTTGAGCGACAAGGTCTCTCGCTCTTGCTCAAGGAAGTCAGTATCTTGCTCAAGAACACCTCAACTTACTATGCAAACTGTGCAAACCCATAATGATCTCAAGTCGGAGTTTCTAAACTTCACCCCAAGCCACACATGTACACACACACACAACTGCTCACTGGAGCTGAAAGTCATTTTAACGGACATTAAGTGTCTCACACTTGAGCAGACAGAGTGGGTACAGGACTAGGGGAAACAACTGACACAGGAATAGGTTGAGGGATAGGAGCAGGGCTGTAGGTGCAGGGCAGGGGCAACAGCGGATACAAGAACAGATACAGGCACAGGGGAATATGGCACAGGATTAAGGGCAATAACAGATATAGGCAAGGGGATGGTGCTGGGACTTAAACAAAGTTAGGAAGAGGGGTAAGAACACCAACAACAAACCGCTATGTATAGACAAAGAGAGAGGGATAGGAGGTGTTAAAGCATATGCAGATGCAAGGTCAGGCATTGCAACAGTAAATGGTTCGACCGTTGGAACAGGGAGATGCACAGGTGCAGGTATATAAAAACATGAGGGAACAGGATTAGGTTCTTTTGACTGGACTTGGTTAGCAACTGGTGCAAGTACATGAACACCCATAGCTGTAGGTAAAGAAACAGAGAAATAATTCTAGTACAAGAAAATAGTTCTGAGCAGAAAATGGGGCTGAACTGTGCCCTCTTTGAGCTCATTATATGATCCTCTTAATGATTGCTCTTCATCAGATATCAATTCAGGCTATGTTTTACTGAGTGATGTCATTACTGCTAACCCAGCACTGTCACACTGTGTGAAACAGAATGAAAATAATGACAGAGGATTAGACACAGGGGCTGGGCCATCCCTGGTGTCCATCCCCAACCCTCTCTACAGTTGTTTGCACGACTTCAGTGAGCTGTCTGGGGTGAGTTCCATCACTCCCCTTCTGTCTGTTGTCTTTTTTGTCACTGGGTTCCTAATAAACAGCCAAAATATCAGGGTTATGTTTACTATGTCAATGTCTGGTAGAGAATATTGTGGTTGCAAAAAAACTGAAATTTAGCACCAATAGTAAGAGGCAGGTCCGACTGGAATAATGTCTATATCTTAGCTTTGTCTGAGACTGCGTGAGAGAATCCCCCTGAGTTTTCTCTTCTGCGGCAGGAGACTCAGGTATTGGAACTGTATGACATGTCTAATCATTTCATATTCACCTCCACAAGGAGTCGAGCCAGACAGAGGAAGAGGGAGTGCTTTCACAAGACTCTGCGTGACTAGACATTGTCAACCTGAACCAGCAGAAGCATCACCATTTCTAATCCAAAGATTTGCAGTGTTCCTCACTGCAGGTATGCTCGACCTTGTCTGGAAATAAAAGTGGAACAAAGGACAAGTGTGTGCAGTGCAATTTGTGTGCTTGTTGTATTTGTCTTTCCTATATTTATGCAGGCTACTGGCTCCTAAAGGTTTGCATGCTAGAACACTATAATCTGCCGAAAATGTAGACAGGCTTCCACAGGGTGCTGTTCCGACCAATACAGAAATGATGAATGGGACAGTGTGAACATGACAACTACTGGAGTGCCAGTCAACATCGTATACTATAACTGATGGGGCTCTCCTCCTGCTCAGTACTCCTCCATCTTGTCATTTTGGACACGAGAGAATAGAACTTCAGAGAAAATTCATTCATTCATCCATTTCCTTTAGCCACTTGGTCTTCCATAAGGGAGCAAGCGCATCTGCTGGAACTTAAACCAGCTGTAATGGAGCAATGGCAGGGTAGACCCTGAACAGGGTACACAGACAGACAACCATTCAGTTTCACACTCACTCCGATGGGCAATTTAGAATCATCAATTTATCAATTGTTGTGGTTGGAGGAACCAGAGGTACCCAGAGAAAACCCAGAGAAAACCCACACTTACACAGGTGGACATGCTAACAAGTTGGGAAACTCTTGCTGTGAGGTGACAGTGTCCATCATTGTGACGCCCTCATCGAGAAAAAATGTGCCTCTACATTAAAAATAAGTGCAAATTAATCAGTGCAAAGGGCAAAAAACAACCAATAAAATAGATTAAGCTATAAATATGCTAGAATCATGAAAATTTAATATAGTATAATATAATTGAATTGAATAGAAGGCCTCCTCCTAATGTCACTCCAATGCAGGAGTGCTCACGCTTGGGGTGCTCACGAGCTACTTTCACCATAACTCATAGTGAACTGAATAAAACGAAATAGATACATAAATACTTTTTTAGAAAAAAAACATGTACACTAATAAGTGTACTTTTAGAAACTGTTCTTTTCTGGGTAGTTATGTTAACAGCTCCTCTTTTGCAATGATACCGGTAAACACCATCTGAATAAGAACGCACAAGTGGTCTGTGTCACCCACGTCCGTAGATTCGTCCAACTGTCAAAAGTGCAGTGAGCAACCCGTGAGGTCCTTCCAAAGCTGCCCAATCAAATTCTGCTGTAACTGTACTTCCTGACAGTCAGTGAGCTTAAATCCAAGAAAATATTCATGCCTTGTTTTTTTTAAGTATATAAAGACTAAAAGATAGGAGCATTGCCTTCAGGTCTTGTGACGCAGCCCTCGACAACTCAGCCCGTGCCAAACTGAAGAGGGGCATCCCAGAGACCAAGTTGCACTACAGGAGGAGGATTGAGGACCACCTGGAGAATAACAGGCAGGTGTGGGTGGGTGTCCAGCACATCACCAACTACAGGACCAACTGTGGTGCTGTGGGAGGTGACGCAGCTCTGGCAGAGGACATCAACCACCACTTTGCCAGGTTCGAGGTAGAATCTTAACGGACATTAAGAGTCCATCAAGCCAGCACCAACAACACCCTCAGGGTGGGGGAATAGGAGGTGAGACGCACACTGTTGGTTGTCAACTCTCAGAGGGTAGCAGGACTCGATGGCATCCCAAGGGTGTATGCTCAAGGACTGAGCTGATCAGCTGGCGGTAGTGTTGACCAAGATCTCCAATCAGTCTCTGAGCCAGTCCATTGTCCCACTCTGTCTGAAGTACTCCATGATCATGCCTCGGCTGAAGAGACAATCTTCGGGCAGTCTGAATGACTTCATCGTTCTGTGGTGATAAAGTGCTTTGAGAGGCTTGTAAGGAATCACATCAGGTCATTCATGCTGTCAAAAGATTGACCCACACCAGTTTGCTAACGGAATTCACAAGTGTACTGAGGACGCAGTGGCAACAGCTCTTCATGCTGTTCTTTCCTCTCTGGAGCAGGAGGGGAGCTATGCACAGTTACCCTTCATGGACCTCTGCTCTGCCTTTAACATCATCCTGCCCCAAGGACTGGCGTCCAATGTGTTAGGCACGGGACTCCCATACACCACCTGCCTCTGGATTAAGGACTTCCTCTCCAAGCACATCCAGAGGGTCAGAGTGGGCCAGCACCTCTCCACAGCCATCATCCTAAGCATAGGCTCACCTCATGGCTGTGTAATGAGTCCCCTACCCCAGTGGTCCCCAACCTTCTGTTGGGGCTTGGCACCAAAAGGACTCAGGAGCGCAACACGGACAGGCAGGAGTCGGAAAATACCCAAGAGGGAATTTTATTGCCGTTTCGGGAGAAGGTGAAGGCAGTTTGAGGCTCGGGTGGCTCGGCAGGAGGAGGTGGTAGACCAGGGCTTCGTCAGTGGGCTGGCGGACCGGAGTGCAGTGGGGTAGTCGGCGGAGGCAGGGAAAAGCAGGTTAGCCTTTAGAATAAATCTGGAGACAAGGGAGATGGTACACGTATACGGACAGCAATACGTGTACATCAAGACGCGATACTTGCCAGGTGTCTCTTTGGGAAGATCTGGCGCCGAAGGTCAGAAGAGCCAGGTTTAAGTACTCTGGGAGATGAGGAGATCCACCAATCACCCTCTGCCAAACTGCCAGTCAGCAAACAGCAATTAGTGGCAACTCAACTCAGGTGCGCCTGAGAGCACGCTGAGCACGAGCTGCGAGTCTGTGGGAGGAAGGCGGGGGAGGAGGGGCAGAGTGTGGAGGAGAAGCCGTAACAGTAAAGCCATCCAGAGTAGCAATGTCATCATGTAAAGACTTTCTGAGGTGCTCTGGACCAACAACAATAACTTCAGTTTTGTCTGCATTGAGCAACACAAAGTTACGGGTCATCC
>OMPJ01033920.1:0-12344 GCA_900312935.1 Carapus acus | reverse complement strand
TCTTTTTATCTAATTAAATAACCCATTTATTTATTTATTTATTTATTTATTTATCTATTTATCTATCTACATTTTTTTGTTTCCTTGTCATTTATTATTTAATCATTAATTTATCTATGTAGTCATCTATCTATCTTTTTATCTAATTAAATAACCCATTTATTTATTTATTTATTTATTTATTTATTTATCTATTTATTTATTTATTTATTTATTCATTCATTTATTAATTTATCTATTTATCTATCTACATTTTTTTGTTTGTCTGTTTTGTTTTTTGTTTTCAATGCAGCCAAAATTGTGAATTCTCTACCAATCTTTGGCGGTTCGTATCATAAAGACCATTGGGCCACAGGTGGCCCCCGGGCCGTAGTTTGCCCACGCCCATCATAGACTTGTGTTTTCTGTCCACCTCCTCTGCTTACTTGTCAACATAATCCTCTGGCGTCTTGGTCTTGGGTACGTTCTCCGAGTGTCGGACCAGCCACAGGACCTCATCGCGAGAGAAGGACAGCGCCATGAAGACAAACAGGGCCTGTGGGATGGGAGGACGACGGAGAAAGAGAGAGAAAGAGAGCAGATGCAGAACGCGAGGTCAGCCGAGGGCCGGCGAGGACGAAGGCTCAGTCTTAATCTACCTTTGGTCCCAGCAGGCCGGGCTCATCCTCCAGAATGTTGAATAGCTCCTTCAGAGCCCCTCTCAGATAGTGCCTCCTCTCCCTGTGCACGGCCCCGCTGTGTCAGCAACACACACACACACACGGAGGAGACACGTTTACACCTCCTCTCACCACACTGGGGATTTACTCCTCATTAGTTTCTGTCTCACCAGTTGGCAATAACGTGGTCTTTGCATTCCTTCACATCTGCAACTCGCTTGTTGTATCTAAAGAAAAAAGGGGGAGAAAAAAAAGATGTAGATACGCTTTTCCTCCCAGAAGAATTCTTCAGTAATTGTTACAAGCACTTAGTCACCACTGAATTCATTCTGTGCCATAATTGTGTTTATTTCAACGATGTCCGCTGCTGCCGCGGGCTTGTTCCCGCTCATCCTCCAGATATTCGTATTTAGAATTAATGAGTAATCAGCGAGTGTCCCTCTCAGCTGGGCTCTTTTAATTTCAGGGCGGTGACACGCTGATGAATAATTTGCCGGCGAGACACATTTTAAATCAGTTCTTCATAAATGAAACATCTGTGATGGAGACCCACCGAAAATGGAGCCGGCTGCTCTGCTTCTATCTTTAAAATGTGTCCATCTCGCCTTTCGGGTGTGTGTGTGAGTGTGTGTGGTCGACGCCATGCAGCCAGAGGCTTCTCTACCCCTTGAGGTTGTCCAGCAGGTCCTCTGAGATCTTGTGTATGTTGAGCGTCTCGTCCCTGGTGAGCGTGAGGGTCAGGCCGCTCCTCAGCGCCCCCTTCCACAGCTCCAGGGACGCCTGGTTGGTGTTCAGGCTGCTGTGGCACAGCAGGAAGCCGACTAGGGAAGGAGAGACACGATCAGTGGGACATAGGAGAGGGGAGGAGAGGAGAGACACACCAAAACTAGCCATTTGTAGATAGATAGGCTGAGACTTACTGATGATCCACCTCTCCATCTCCTCCATGGGCAGATATTCACAGGCCATCTGTTCAGAACAGTGAACTCATTACTTTGGAGATTTCTGGAGCAGCATTGGAGCTGAGAGTGTCTCGTTCCTGTCCAAGGTCAAAGTGTGGACAGATGTCCTCATCAACCCTCATGTATTCTGTCAGTGTGCTGGACGTGTTGCTCACTTTTCTGCCTCACACGCAGGTTTGCAGGAGGACGTCTCATTTCCTCGCTGCGAGTGAGTCGGGCGCTCGCCTGGAGGTTTGCGTCTGAGTGGAGGACGTCTCGGCACCAGAGGCCATAACCGTCCATCAAAAGGACACTAATGGCTGCAGACGAGAGCTGCCGGCAAGACGGGAGCCCGGCGGACGCAGAGGTGGAGAGGAGGCGAGAATGTTCTGGTTCGGGGAGGAGCCGAGAGGGTCAGGGACGGGCCGACAGGTTCAGGGACGGACGAAAGGTTCAGGAACGGGCAGAGAGGTTCAGGGACGGGTTGAGAGGTTCAGGGATGGGTCGAAAGGTTCAGGGATGGGTCAAAAGGTTCAAGGACAGGCCGCGAGGATCAGGGATGCAACGAGAAGTTCAGGATCGGATCAAGAGGTTGAGGGACGGACGAGAGGTTCACGGACGGACAAGAGGTTCACGGATGGAAGAGAGGTTCAGGGACAGGCCGACAGTTTCAGGGATGGAATGAAAGGTTCAGGTACGGAACGAGAGGTTCAGGGACGGGTAGGACCGCTGGTCTGAGGACTAACTAGAATGTGCTGGGATGAATTTAACAATGGCATGGTGGACTGTGATTAATTTGGATCCACTGCATGTTATATGCACTCCAGCTGCAGGACAGACGTGTGGACGGAGGGAGGGACGGGGCCGGGGACAAGGAGGCGACGGAGCTCTTACTGTGTCACAGCAGGCCGGGTCCAGCATGGCGGCCGGAGCGCTGAGCAGGCTGAGCAGCTGGGCGCTGCGCCACTGCTCCACGGGCAGATTCCTGCGTGGGTAGACCCGGTTCAGGGACAGCAGGGCCGACGTCACAGACTGGAGGGACGAGAGCAGAAGGGAAATGAAGACGGCGGGATATGGGGAGAAGATTGAACGCCAAGATCGGGAGGGAGAGGGAGAGATAGGATAGGGGGACTGTTTTGGTTTTGGGGAGAGACACCTTCATCCAAAGTAGCTTCAAGCGTGAAGAGAAAAGAGGTCCAGTCCCTGAGATTTCTCTCTGTCTTATGAATAAAAATGTTGTACAATCATATCGCTTTTTTCTCCAGGAACTCGGCAGCGTGTGTTGTTTCCAGGCAACAGCGCAGAAACAGATGTGTTCATCTCCACGGGTGTTTTTCTCTCTGTCGCCGCCGCCGACGTGTTTCGGTCTATAGCAACTCCTGACAAACAATTGGGTCTTCACTCTTCGCGAAGTGTGTGCGAGTGTGTGTGTGTGTGTGTGTTGGCCCACGCCGAAGCTCTGAGGGAGCCGGGCTTTGCCAGGAGATGCTGCCAAAACACTGAGGGAGGCTCAGCGCATCAACAACGACTGCGAAAAAAAAGAAAAGCTGCAATCCATCATGTTGTGACCTGTGCTGCCGCTCGGGCCTCCTCATCACCGTCTACGCTGACTGATGAAGTGATGGAGCTGCTCTCGCTTTTGCCACCTTACCCGTGTGTGAGGGCCAAACTCCTCGGTGAGCTTCTTCCATGGATGCTCGTACTCCACAAACATCTGGCTGAGCCGCGGGTAGGAAGGATCGCTGAGGGGGGAGGAGGGCATCACAGCAGCACATCAGTCCAAGACAGAAACAAACAAGCTAGTCTCACCGTCACCTACATTCATCAGGAATCAGGAATTTTTTACGGTCATTGTGGCTATTTACATTGTGGAATGAAAAAAGGTGCTGAGCTCCAGTGCAAAATGGTATAAAAAAGGAAAAGAGAAGGAAAAAGGGAAGAAAAATCTAAATACAGAGGAAATATGTGCTGAATTTTTGATTTGCATGAAAACTTTAGTTTCCATCGAGCTCCTCTGAGCAGTTATTAGGTAGATAGCCAGACAACACACAAGTCAGATTAATGTTGCCTCCATCTTCACGGCTGTTTGTCTAATGGATGCAAACACGCTGCCAAAAAGACATTATGCAAATTGGGAGGACTCGTAAGTACTTATTAAATGTCTCTCAGAGTCAAATTAAATAAACGCGTCGGCTTCGTCTAATTTGCTGAAACGTCTACAGCCGAGTTCAGTCTGTGTGGATAGAAATAATGGCACAATTTAGACAGAATTATGCCATAGCTGTCAGAGCTGGAGGCTCCACAGTCTGATCCCATGTGGACAAGATGAGACGTCAGCGTTGGCGGGGGACAACACGGGACACGGCTCAGCAGCCTGTGATCGTACGCTCCATGTTTGTTTGTTTGTTTGGTGTGTGCCCACCTGCTGCCGTTGGTCATCTCGTGGGCACAGTTGTACATGCCCACCAGCGCCCTCTTGTCGTCCATGCGGGACAGCGTGATGATCACGGAGGTGTAGGTGGTGATCAGGTCCAGGTAGTTCTTTGTGAAGTCAAAGTTTACAGCCTGGAATGAAAATGGGCACAAGCTAAGTGCTAACAAACAAACAAAACATCTCCTTTGAGTGCATACATAACAAAGGAAGCAGAAGAGATTTGTTTTCAAGGTACAACAGCTTCAAAGTGTGCAGAAAACTCTCTGCCGCCAAGGTAAATGATGCATTTTGTGCCAGACTGGAGCTGAATTTCAATGTTTTTTTTCTGCGCAAACACAGATTTGTTTCGCTGGAGGTGAGAACTATAAGCCAGGAGCCTGCGCGTCAGAGTGCACGGCTGCAGTTATTGAATTGAACAGATATGAAGCAAGAAGCGTGGCTGAGAAGTGGAGATATGCAGATGAGATGGGACGAGACGAGATGCAGATCAGCCAAATATCGGAGGAGATGGAGGCTGAAGACGAGGCTGACAGGGAGCAGAGAGAGTGCAGGAGTCTCTGCATAATGTGGGGGTGAGTGTGTGTTACAGGGAGGGAGAGAGAGAGTGTGTGTGTGTGTGTGTGTGTCTTTCATTCCATAAAGGTCATTGCAATGATATCTTCATATTTAAGAAGTGGGTGCCGGATGCTGCGAGCACGCTCACACTTACTATGTCAAAGTAACACTGGCAGGCGTCGATGGTGTTGAGCAGCTCGTAGACGTGGTCCTGATGCAGACGGAGACATTCGGAGACAAAATCAGACACTGTCTAACCTCAGAGTATCGCCTCCTCGCCACATTATCATTTTGATAAATCCCCGCACCCCAGTGATCAGCAGGCTGCCGCCGCCGCCGCACACCTTCATTATTTAGCACATCGTGGCACTGATGCAGCGGCCTGAGCCAAAATATGAGCGTGTGTGTGTGTGTGTATCAAACAGCTGTGATGTGAGGAATCAAATGTTTCCTCCCTTATTAGACTGAGGGCGACCCACTCTATATGTTAATGCAGTGGTCAGAATCAAAGAACAAAATCAAAACCAGCCAATCCTGGCGGACGAGGTGCTGCCACACATTTCCATATTCATTTTTTCATATTTGCTGAATAACTGGCATTTCACGTTTATGTTGCTGTTATTTGGGAAAATTCCAATCTTTATTCATGTCTGCCTGTCTGATGGCGGCTGCACAGACGTATCATTTACACGCGTCTTTACTTCTATGTCCATGATTTAACTGTTGGATGCACAACCTACCAATACTGAATGAGTGGGATCATTTTTTTACCACAATTGAAATTCTAAAAATATTGAGTATTTTCTCAAACTGAATTAAAGATTAAATTAACAAAAATATTTCCTCATGCCAAAAACATAATTAATGAGGAATACGAATGTATTACAATTTTTCCTTATAAATACTTTAAAGAATAACAAGTCCCAGGGTCATTTTTGACTGCAATTAAAATTCTCAAAATTTTGCGAATTTTCTCAAAGTGAATGAAAACATAAATAAAAAAATATATTATCTTATGACACAAACATGTCTAATGAGGAATACCTGGAATATGAATATATTAAAATTTTTCAATTTACGATTTGGAAGAATTACAACCCCTGGGCTCACTTTTGACCCCACCTGTGCACCTAAGGGCTAATTTTGTCCATGAAAGTGTGAATATCTGAGTAAAGTCAGAAAGAAAAGTCTTCACCCTGAATTCGATGACGTCCAGGAAGGAGTCGTAGTACGTCGACGTGGCCGCCAACACCTCCGACTTCTGCCTCTGGATGCATGTGAGACTTTGCTGCAAAGTAGAAAACAAGATGATGCAAGACGATCGGGATCCACCAGCCGCCATGTTGGACCCAGCAAGTCTGCTTCGTCTGCTTGGTGGTGTGTGTGTATCGCTCATGGCTTTGGGCCGCAGGTGTGTGCACTCACCACGGTTCCCCTGAAGTCGATGTTGGGGAACTTCTTGTTGATGTATTTGACGGCGGGCTCCATGGCCTTATCAGTGAGGGGAGGGGGGCGGAGCTTAGCATCCGCACATACCTGCCACAGAGAGAGAGAGGAAGAGAGAGAGAGATAGACATGGAGAGCGAGAGAGGGAGAGAGAGGAGACATCTTTAAGTATGTGTACAAGTACAAGTGTGCTGCAGTAGTTCATGTACTGTAGGTGCAGATGCTCAAATGATGGAAATGGAAAAGGCGTCTTTGGCCGCTTTCCTGTGATGAGGAATTAATTTGGAATTGAGCCTTGGACTTGATTTTGACATCTTTGTGTGTGCTGAAGGTCACGGGGTCGACCCCGCCGGGGTGTTTACTCCTCCATCAGTTCTCCTCCATCGCCCAGGTGAGCTCGAGCAGCTTTGCTCGCCTCCCCGGCGCCGACAGTTACACACCCTGGAGGTACTGTAACCCACATGGAGGTGCGGCAGCCTCTGTGTGTGTGTGAGAGAGTGTGTGTGTGTGTGTGAGTGTGTGTGCAGCTCTGCAGAAAAGGGCTGCGTGCTCAGCATCTCCACTCCGGGCCAGGTTTAAAAATGGCACAGAAAAAGTGCAGAATTCGTCATCCTCCGCCCTCCCTCCCTCGCTAACTCTGCCCCTCCCTCGCTCCCCCTCTCTCAGAGACACACACACTGAGACACACACTCCCGTTTACCAAACACATCCTGTTTTTTTTTCCTTCTGTTTTTTTCACACGGCTCTGACTGTCAGATCCTCTTTCCCCAAACTGTGTGTGTATCTCCATCGCACTGCAGCGACTTCGCCCCGTCTCCGCGACCATATTTGCAGTAGATACTGAATAATTGAGCGTAAACACGCCTGCTTGGCGGTCCGATTCCCTCGCCGCCATTAGACTAACGTGTTTGTCAATGAATGCGTTTGCAGTTTGTGACTTCGGTCGCGGCTCAGACTTCCTGCTGCGACTTCCTCTTTGCAACACAGCGGCAGCGTCGCGTCATGTCTGTTTTGTGTCACCAAACAAGAGACGTTAAACACAATTTGTGCGCCCAGTTCCTGCAGGCTAACGTCTGTGGAATTGACGAGAATAAATGTGGGACTTCTGGATGCTCTGACCGGCTGTTGGCTCTAGTCGGCAATTGTACTTCATGCTGGACTGCTGTGCGCCTTTGCAAAGCCTGAATTTGTTTGACTTCAAGCTGGACAGGCAACCCTAACCCTAACCCTAACCCTAGCCCTGACCCTAAGTGGATATTCATTTTTTCACCTCAGCCCAGTGAAATAATACAAGTTCTGCCAGCACACAACAGACTCCAGTTCCTCATTTGTGTTGAGGTTTTGCTGCTGCTGCTGCTGCGGCTCCTCCTCACCTTCCTGATGTAGCTCATGCGCACCAGCACGCCGCTGCCCCTCTCGTTGAGGATGGTGAGCTTCTCGGCCAGTTTGCGCTCGTAGTCCATGGCTACACACACGCACTAACACTCGCGCTCCCTCTCCACCTGTTTCTCCCTCTGACTCTCGGCCTCCTGGTCTCCTGTTGGACCGAAGTGCTCGACCCCTCTGTGACAAGTGCACCCAGAGCCCCACCCCAGCCGGGGTCACATGGGTCTGCAGGGTGGAGGCGGAGCTTCAGAGTGAGAGTTGACATGTTACTGGTTTGATTAAACGGGAAATGGAACACAGGCAGACGACCGAGAGACCGCAGGTGTCAGTCAGGATTTATGAGTGGCCTCGAATTTCTAGCGCGGCTGTGAAAATTGGATCCAAACTCGTTTGGATGAAACTGTGAGGTTAAATTTCGAGAGGAGAGGGCTGAGTATTTGGCTAATGGGTAAAAGTAACGTTTTGGTTTTTGGGAGAAAATTCCTGAACTCTGGTTTCCGTCCTTCATTGCTGCACTTCACTCTGTGGCACTTACACGCCCATTAAAATGCACAATCAGCATTCAGCATGTTTGGTTAACGATTATTAGTCGACTTATCGGTAGCTAATAAAGTCAATAAAAACAAAGTCATCAACAAATCACAAAAAGCCGCTGTTCTCTCCAGCACCACCAGATGTCACTCCTTCACTAAAAACCACTTTAACTGTTTTATGGAGGTGATGTAACGAGGAAAAATTCAAAATACACAAAATTAAAATTCCAGACCAACAGACAAACTAACTCTAGACTAACATTTAGATACAACAACAAACATGTCAGTGAAAATTCTACAATCAATTTCAGCCGACAGTGAGGAGTGTTGCTGTCACACACTCCTCAGGATGAGATCATCAAGAACGTTTTGTTTTGTTTGACTATCGCAGAGAATTGTTGCGGATTCATCTTAAAATTCCATTCACCTGCATGTGTGCGCTTGTGTGTGTGTGCGTGTGTGTGTGTAGATGCCTCTATCTGCTGTTTTTGGAAACTCTCTGGGCAGAGTCACATTACCACATAAAACTATCCTCAGGTGACGCATTCTTACTGAGAGGAAAAACTTCGGCACGTAAACTAGAAACGCTCTTAGTTATTCAGCGACCACGTGTCAGTGGCTGTTTTTCTCTTTTTTTTTTTCTCCCCACAAACCCCCAATAACTGTTGCTGGAATCCAGCCGGATAGACTCAGCGAGGTAAACCGCACCAGGGACGGTTGGAATGGAGTCACTAATTAATGCTCCACTCCAGCGCGGGCAGATGTTTGTTTGGCAGGAGCTCAGACAGCAGCAGATCAGATATGCTAACAAGACTGCCTGTCTGGGAAAGAGGACCCGAGCCGGAGGAGGAGGAGGTGAATGGGTGGGGGAAGGTGGGGCGGGAGAGGAGGATTGAGGATGGAGAAGTAAGATATCAAACCCCAACGTCTTTGCTTTGTCTGTGTTGATAAGGACCGAGGTGCTAGAAGCAGAAGCTAAAGGAGCCGTGAGCCAACAGACGGTGTTTGCACCTCTCATATGTTCTCGAAGTGATGAGGGAACCTCCACACGGGTGATTTGTGTGAGGAGCCACGCCGTGTAAGAAGAGAACGGGACCGAGCGCTCAGTTTGCGAGCGAAATGTGATGAAAAAGATGAAAATAAAGATAAATTACGCGTCAGATCTGCTAAATCTGTGAAGGTGATATTACGTTTTATGCAAGCAGGAACAAGAAGCGGAGATATCGATGTCACGGCCTGCAAGACAGGATAATAACGGTGCGGCAGATACAATTAGAAAGCTGAATTTCATAGATCAGTGAAAGCGATGTAAAGACTGGAGATGTTCTAACCCCCCTCGGTGGATTCCAGATATGATGCTACAGGTTGAGGACAGGCGAGCATAATTAGAAATTTGAAGTTGATGGGTCTGGGTCAGTGAAGCTTTACGCAGATACGGTGTCAGTATGCAAATTAAGAATATTCAAAGTGAAGACGTGGGGGTGTTGTTGATACGAGGTAAAGACAGGTGATAGCGTGAGATGTGACAAGTGCTAATAGAAATATTGCAGGTGGAGGAGGTGCGAATGATACTGAGGAGCCGCTGGTCCATGTTGAGGACGGCGTCTCCTCCTCACCCAGTGGACTCCTCACTTGGACATGTCAGCCTATATTAACTTTCTGTGATGTGAGGTTGAACCCGCAGCTAATAAATAAAGGCTATCTCAGCCTTGTTCTGACCTTTGACCCCTGACTAGTCTATCAGACTAGAAAGGATCCGCTACCACAAAAATCAATGTATCTACTGTATGTCCACATCACCTTAGGACATTCCCGTTTGTCCACCTGGTACACCATCACATGTATGACCTGTTATTCCATGTCTATTCACAGCAAATTATTGTTAATTTGAGATTAATCATTTATTCTGGTGAAATGTTCCATCTATAAATCTATTTCTCATCCTCCCATGCATTAGTAATCCTGAGGTAAAGGCCAGTGTGGGACACCATTTGTACCAAGTCCACCCACACTGATGATGACGTGCTAAAAATGGTTCTGATCTTCCCAAACGAGGGACATTCCTCGGCCCAGCCCGCTTTGAATTCCCAGTTTTTAGACAAGCCGCTTCTCCACAGCGCTTTGAAGACAGTCGACAAATCTTTTTATGTTTCCCCTCGTTGTCATTTAAGCTGAAACAGTCGGCGAGTTTTTGGCTTTTTTTTTTCTGTCTCTCTCTCCGTTACTCACGTCAAACTGACACTGGAATGCAGTAGCGTTTAAAAACGCTCAACAGGGGCGGGACCAAAAAAAAAGAAAGACAGAAAGAAAGAAAGAAAGAAAGAAGAGGTGAGTAAGCTTTTTTCTCTTTTTTCCTAAGCCTCTGTGTTGAGGAGAGGGATGAATGAGGGGGTGGAGGGTGGTAGAGAGCGAGAGAGATAGAGAGAGAGAGAGAGAGAGAGAGAGAGAGAGAGTGACCTGTTTACCTGCAGCTCACCTCCTCTACCTCAGTGGGAGTGGAAGACAGCAGGACGCCATAACTGCCCTTTACCTGATAATTACACAGTCAGCTGAGGCAGGCGGGCAGCGGGGGGACATAATTACAAGTGAGATGAGATGTGGCACGCGCACACACACACACTTAGACACACACACTTACACACACTCACTGCCTTGTTTGCCGGTATTCATATGCCATGGCGAATAGATGGGGTTAGCGTCCAGGTGGGTTAGCGTCCACCGTTCCGGAAAGGCTTACAGAGGAGGAAGACGGATGGGCAGACAGACAGAGAGACAGACAGAGAGACAGACAGCTGGACGCCCAGCATCACGGGGGCAGACATGCAGGCGGGGGCGTGAGCAGACGGGATGTGAGGGATTCAGCCCGACATTAATCCTCCTGCCCTCACAGGGGTTCGGCTACCAGCCGCCTGTCTGGACCAGTTTCCGGAAAAGGTCCAGTTCTGAGTTCAAAGGAGGACCGAGAAACCCTCAACATCAACCAGAACCTGACGAAGCGTCAGTAAGTTATTGAGAAGCGTTATTGGAGGTGTTCTCCTCTCGTGTCTCCTCTTCCCTCCTCCTCTCGCAGGAGCTGTGGAGACGTGTTGCTCCTGTCGGACAGATGTTCAAACTATCAAACAGAGAGGAGCACATCTGTCATGGCCGTGCCGGGTAGAGTTTCTGCAGATCGGTTTGAAGCGCGAGAGAGTTCACGTGAAAAAAAAGAAGAAGAGGAGGAAGAAAAAAAAAAAAAAAAAAAAAAGCAGCAGCAGTAGCAGCAGCAGAGGATATTCATCAATTCCTTCACTATTTCTGGGCTGAAATATTTCTCACAGCCTGCTGATCTGCTCAGATAGTTTTCCATTCCCTCTAGTGAGCTTTTTCCACTCCATGCCTCCTCTCTCTCTCTCTCTCCTTCCCTCTCTTTCTCCTTTTCTCTCCTTGGCTGTGCGCGAGTGCCTGTCAGGGCTCATTTAGCCTGGGTGTGTCCCTTCATTTTGCGATTTAAAGACGAATTAGACCTCCAAATAAAGGTCGGTATTGTAGTTTTCTGGGCCCGTTTCTTTCTCACACACTTTCTCTGAATTCAGAGGAGCCCACGGAAAAGCTGAAAAGGTATTTCCTTCATTTTATTGACAAGGTGGTCAAGAAGTCAAGCCCTCAGCCGGGAGAATGGAAACGCTTAACAGACGGACTGGCCTGTCTGTCGGAAAGCAGCTCAGCTGTCTGCCAAACACTCAGCTGGTAGGGTGAATTAAAGAACAGGTGGTTCGATTCAGGATATTTTCCATCTTCCTTATTTACGCCTGCCGAGGAAGAAGCTCCACGGCTGTCATCACAACTGAGCGCGTGCAAAGATGAGAGACGCTGGGTACATAAACTTATCTCGCGATTCTTCAAAGTACTTCTCTGATATGAAGGCTGAAGGGTAAGCAAAGAGATTCCAAGTCTGAGCCATTCCCTCCGCGCCAAAATACAAATTTACTCTAAACACAGAGGGTGTTGAGTCACCGGGGAGTGTTTACAATACATTGTCCTCGCGAGTCCCCGTCTCTCCGTTTTCTCTGGACACACCTGCGCAGCGTGTGTTCGTGCGGAGGAGCGAAACGTTCCGTTCTGCCCGGTCCCCCCTCTCTCTCTCTCATCTTTCCCTCTACCTGCCAGGGCGCCTCGTCATCAGAGAGGAGCGAGGGCGCGCCAAGAGGAAATAGCTGCTGAGCTCAGGCATCCAAACCCACTTAGAGCTGCCGCACAGCCCCAATTCTCTCTAAGAAAGCAAACAAAAAGGGACTAAACGCGTCAAGGGCGCTAAAATGGTCCGAGCAAAGGTGATAACAGTCAGCTTTGTGTTTCCTGGCGTCGCTCGCCGCTTTATTTTTATGTGTTTGAAGTGCGTGAAGTGGGGCAC
>OMPJ01033916.1:5122-15907 GCA_900312935.1 Carapus acus | reverse complement strand
TGTTTTTTTGGGGTCAGGGGTTGAGCGCCAGGCGACGGGGAGCCACTTGAAGGCGCCGATGCGCCGGGTTCCAGGCGGCGGCGGGCGAAGAGGGCCCGCCTGGTGCTGGCGGAGGCCGCCGAGCTCCTCTGGGTGGCATCCTGACTGGGATGAGGCTGGGACGCATTCCGACCAGCAGGGGGAGACACTCTGTCCCCATCGTTTTTGCCCCCGTCCTCCTTTCCGACGCTGCGATCCTCAGAATCCCCGCGTTTCCCCAGGTCAGAGTACTGCTTGTCTGCGGGAGGTGAAAGGTCACCGCTGACTCCTGGGACAACAAAAACGAAGAGTGCGTTAGCGGGGGGACTTATTGATTAAGAGCTAATGCGAAGCATTTCACCAATTCACTCTTTGATGGAAAATCAATATATCCACTTGGTCGAGCCATGAGAGGACCACTTCCCTAAATTGGCCTTCTTGTTATAATGCCTGTTTTTCATCTCCCAGTGTTCACAAACACACTCTTAATTAGCCCAAAAGTGGGTGATAGTCACAATTCATTTCCCTCTGGAATCAATAAAGTGTGGGTGGATAATGAAAATAAAAGAAAATGAAAGAAACTCAAAAATAAATAAAATAAAATAAAAATAAAATAGAAATAAGATAAAAATGAAATTGAAATAAAATACAAATAAAATAAAAATACATAAAAACAAAATAAAATAAAATAAAATAAACCCTGCATATTTTGAAATATTAGAATAGAATAATTTCATAATCTGCTCATTTGTAGAGTGTGTCTTCTCTCCTTCTCTCCTTTTGCCTTTGGTCCACTGACGCAGATACATGATTGCATGCCATGTGTGACCCGATTGAGCAAAACCAACGTCATAAATTTTGTGTTGACCTGTGTTATCAGTGCCTCGTAGATGAAGACTGAGATAAAGTCTAAATCAGGGCCACAAACCTGGAATAAAAACAAGACATGTCCAACAAACAAACACAAATTTGCTTTAAACTAAACACAAAAACCCAGCACACCTTCACCCGTCTTCTCAGAGGAACCACAGCATCCTGTTCCGAGTGCCTCCTGCGTCGCATGTTTTTGGGTGTTTCCTGCAAAACACAGGCCAAAATAATAAACGACATATCAAATCGTCTCCACACATCCGTCATCACGTCTCCGTACCTTTGGCTTTGAACGCGAGGCCAGCGTGTGTGTCGTCACAGTGCCCGGTGTCTGTGGACGGCTGGGCACGTGGTTCCAGCACGGCTGGACTCCCACCGGCGCGTTCGCTCTGCGCTCCGCCTCGTCCGCCATGGCTGCCGAGCTTCTCGTCTGCTCTTGCTCTGTGGGAGCGAACAGAGCGTGAGGTTTCAGCTCCCCTGGCGTTCCCCTATCGAGGCGGCACCTCTCAGACCAGTCGGCCACAATCGATTCGAGCGTAACCGGAGCTGAGGGACGGGTCGCCGGCCCCGCGGCACCTGTGAGAGCCTTTTAGTGTCGTATTTATCCAGTGTAAGTACTCTATCTGCTTGGCACGGCCGGCTAATGCTGCGGCGTCTGAGCTCGGGGGTCCGTCCCTCCACGTAGGCCGAGGGTCCCTCAGCGAGGCGCCCACTTCAGCTTCAACAGAGCAGCTTTCATTAGCCCCAAAACCAGACCCGCCCCCCACCCACTGCCTCCTAACCCCATCACAGCTCGCACCACCGCCGAGTCCAAACAAGGGGTAGCCTACGATGTGGCCCAAAGTCCGGGGTTTTTGCTGCGGCCCGCCAATGCAAACAGCCCGGAGAGGGAGGGAAACCCGGGACCGGGCCAGCTGCTGCTCCAAATAAGCGTGAAAAAACACAGAAAACGAAAACACATTCCTACGACAAACAATCGTTCTGATTATAATCTGCTGTTTTTTCTGCTATTTTCACTGCAGGTTTCATGGCTGGATAAACTCGGCGGCCATCGTAAATGGCGGCATTTACGGTCTTGCAAAATTTCAAATTAATGAAACAGAAACGCCTCTGTGCTGTACTCCCGCTTCGCGGGAGCAGCTACGCTCTGACTTACAGCGTCAAAATCTCCACCGCTGTGAAGGAGGGCGGACGGCTCCCTCCTTCATTCAGCTCCTTCTTTTTGTCCGGCACAACAAGCAAAGCAGACCTGGCTGTGACTCAGCCATGTAGAAACAAACAGGAGTCACAGCGCCTTCGCACACACTCTTCAGTCAACAGACACACACAGGTGGCATTTCTCTGCTGTCCCTTTGGATTAAATCACAGCGGAGATGTTAGGTTCAGATGAATAATAAAAAGGTTGAGCCGGTTCGCATCCCGAATGAGTACAAAAGTACTCAAAATACACCCATGGATGCGGACACCATGTTTATCTACGATGTCCATCCAGCGGGGACGTCCTGTAGCCTGAAATCTAAATAAAATCATTTGCTCGGTGGAGCTGCGCTCAGCCAGACCAGCTTAGGTCATGGAAACAAAATCCATAAACCCAAATCTGTTTGGTGTCATGTTTTAATCCCGGACCACGTTGGGGAACCTTCTGTCCGTTTCCCACCTCAGCGTGCTTGAAACAGACACACACACCCACGCTCGCACGCACGGTGGCCCGGTGGAAAAAGCATTCAACACATTCCGCCTTTGAACGCCGAGCTCTGCCATATTTCGATGGTCCCGCGGCGGAAAAGAATGGAAGTTGCGACGTTGTGAATGGCGGCTGGTATAAATGAGTCTCTGCAGGGGCGGAGGAAGCGTCCTGGCTCGGGCCCGGCCAAACAGACGGGCCCTGTTGGTGCGGACGGCCGACCGACCGACCCGCGGCCTCGCCAACATGCCTGAGCGTCAACGCTTTCCAAAAACGCTAAAGCTGAGCATGACGCGAGCCTTTGATAGGCCAGGTGATGATGTGCACGAGATAAAATCTACACTTGTACACTTGCCAGTCCAAATCTAAAGCCTTCCATGACTTTCCCACAACCTTCCAACTAAATTAAAATTTGAGAGCCGCTACATTCTGCAATAAACTTGTTCCACATGCCGGCATGCTGACTGAGTTTTACACATTTTTAAAACATACACACACACTGCACATCTTGTCTTCCTTTGAGAAGCCATGTTTCAGTACAGTACCAGGTGTGCCTGTTAGCTAGCTTAGCCATTAATACATCTTTTTAAAATCCTGTCATACTTTCCTCATGAACATTCACCACCTAATTTTAGATACTTCTTCGAATACCACACTGAATATTATTGTCGTTACCTTCTCTCAGGAATCCAAAGTTCAGCAGATTGCGTATTCCCCGACCATTTCCACGGCTGTGCTTCCTCCTCCTTATTTCCGTCCTCCGCATCGTCTTCCTTGAACGATTTGCTGTCCTCTGCCGTCTGCGGCTCCTTCCTCGTCCCCACTCCACTGTAGGACTGGCTTGTGTAGACCTGCGGTCGAGAGACGCAGACACATTTTCGAACTGTTCCCCGACAAAATGAGGAAATTGTAAAATAAAGTTCAATCTATTTCCCGCCTCTCCGTCTTGCACCTACCTGAGTGGAGCGCGCTCTTTGGTTTTCCCCGTGCTCCTCTGAGAGGCTCGTCTCCACAGACATAGAGGACATGGTGTAGATGGAGGGACTGACCCTCTGCTTACAGTGCAGCAGGGACAGAGCGATTTTGCTGGTGAGGCCAGGCGGGTTGGGATCGTGGCCGCTGGTGGACCACGACGAGTACACGGAGGGCTTCTGCTCGTCCAGAGCGGAAGGGTTTGGTTTGGTGTAGTTGAGATAGCACCAGCTGTTACAGGTGTTGGACAGCAGGCTCGGGAAGGAGGAGCTGACGCGCGTGATGGCCGAGCAAACGCTCAGCACGCACAGCCGACTGTCCGGCTTGAGGATCTGAGGCTGCAGCTTCTCCTCGGCGCGCCCCGCCTCCCTCTCCTCCTCTTCCTTCACCCGCTTCTGCTGCTGCTGGGACTCGGGAAGGAGTTCAATACTGTTCGAGGGCGAGAGCATTCTCTTGCTTCCGCCCGAGCCTGGCAATCTCTGCCCGTCGTCATCGGACCACTCTTGATGAGTTGGACCGATGCCTGTACGGATCCCATATCCGTCTGTCCGGACACCTGTAGGTATAACAGCATCGACAGCCTCTTGGGGTGTAGCTGAGCTGGATTGAGACAACGTGGTATATATGGCACAGGCGGGCGTGAGGGTAACAGTCTGTAGACGCACTGCTACTGCTGGAGACGCAGCTGGCTGCAGAATCTCCAAACTCGAGGTAATATTTGGGGGAGGGTGCTCGACTCGAGGAGAGGCGATGGGGACACAAGAGAGATCATCGTGTTCCAGAGGGATTCGGAGTTTCAGGCCGGTGGCGATGGGAAGGTAATGAGCTCGGGCTGCTCCCGACGGACCCGGTGTGGGATGTGGGATCTGGGGGAGTTGGACGGAGACACCTGGAGGCTGCCCCGTGTGAACCTGAGGGACCTCCTTCGCCAAAGGCTCCATCGCTAGCCCGTGGCTGATGGGTGCTTCCGTTCGGCCTTTCAACTGAATGTTCTGACTGAGTTTCCACTGACAGAAAGTCTCTTTGTACTGCGAGCTGGTTGGAGTCTGCGAGATTGTGTTGCTGGATTCTGGAGAACTGGGCAAGACTTTGCCGTGCACAGATCCGGGGCTCGCTTGGGAAGAGGGGTTGCAGGCGAGGGGTTCGGGAATGTTGCTGGGTGTGTTGGGCGGCGCCCCCTCCTCCTCCTCCTCCGGGTCTTTGACCGCACTGTGTCTGAAGAGGAGACATTTCCGTCTCTCTCTCCAACCGACCGCGGAGCGCTCCGGGGACAGAGAGCTGTAGTCAAAGGATTTGCTGCGGGTCTCGGCCATCAGGATGCCCTGTTGCGGATCGTGAGGAGCCTGCTCGGAGGCCGAGCGCCGCATCTCTCTGTGCTGATGCACGCCGGGGACGGTTAGCATGTGGGGCGCCCTCGATCTCCTGAGCGGGGTGATCGACGGCGCTATGTCCATGTCTGGCCTGTTTGATTCTTCGAAGGACGTGGACCGACTGGATGCGAAAGACGCGCTGCTGTCCTGGCTGGGGCTGTGGGGCATAGAGACCGAGTCGAAGCTGGAATCTCCGGAGGACTGAGCCACCTCGGCTAGGCGTAGTCGTTTTTTCTTGGGAGGGAGCTTTTCGATGGGGAGCTGGGCGAGAGACGGACTTCTCTGCGGCCACTGAAAGTCGTCGGGTTTCTCTGGAAGCCGCCCCGCCAGACTCGACTCTGTCACGGTCTCCACGCTCATGTTGGAATCCTCCGTCACCAGGATTTCCGGTACCTGGACGTTGTGCTGCCGAACCAGCTTTCGGGTCGGGAGTTTGGCCTGGTGCTGCTCGGGTTGACATTCTTCGTGAGGTGGGGAGCTCTTTGCCGTCTCTCTGCCTTGCTTGTCTGCGGGCAGAACCTCTTGTTTTTCGAACGAACTGGTGTGCTGGATGACCGAACAGGTCTGCAACGTGGGCCTCTTGGGGCTCTCGTACGCCACGCCGCCTTCGTCTCGGCACTGGCTGGAGAAGACGGACGGCGAGGGCGCCGACGAGGGGTCGTCAAACTCGAAGCTCTCCTCCTTCCGCCTCTTGCGCATCGCCGAGGCTCCCGTTCTGACGGGCTGGTTGATTAATTGAGAGCACTCCATTTGACTAATTACCACCTCGCTCGCATTTATGGGATGATGAGCCGAGCACAGGCCCTGCTTGTGTGTCTTGTAACCTTCCCAATCTTTGCATCCAGTGCCACAGACCTCACACTCATATGGCTGTGGTTGACTCTGCTTGTGGTCAGGCACGGCGGTTAAGCTGTCAGGGTAAAATGAATGAGAACTCTTATGTTCCTCTTTGGGAGGTTCAGCACCAAGCGGGATTTCAATAGCCGGTTGCCGTCTCAGCATCCCGTAGCGACGGGACGCCTGCGAGCCGGGGGGACGCTCGTCAAATGATTGACTTGTGCGAAACTTGCTGGGGCTGGCGCCGGGCTGCAGCTCGGCGAGTGAGCTGGCCGCCGACGGCAAGGAGTGACTCCTCAGCAGCGGGGCGGTGGGGGTTTGGCTTGCGGGCTGGGTGGCGTGGACGGTCTGGTGGTGGAATTTCTCACACGGTACGCCCATGGTGATGGATCCGCTGTTCTTGTAGCCCAAATCTCCAGCTTTGGGGCTGTTGATGAGGGTCTCTTTCGCGGACGCGCCCTTCAGAGACTCGGCGCTGCTTTTTCTCGAGAGCGAGAACCTCCTCGGCTTGACGCTGTCAATCTTACTGGTGTCCACTACTGCCTCATTAATAGTGATGAGCTTGGTGATGTGGTCGATGACCTGCTTCTTGGGCACTGTAAATGGGATGCTTTTATCCTCCTGACCGCTCGACTGCTGGTTCTGATGACGAGACATCCTCTGAAGCTGACCCAGCCGTCCGTATTTGCCAAGGATGATCTCTGCATAGCTTTTGGCACTTGTGTTTGGGGGGCTGTCCTGCGATTGCTCTGTACTCTCGGAGCGGGAGAAGTAGCCCGATTCTGTGCTGCCCCTGCTCCCCAAAATTACGGACGAAGGCTTCTCGTCGGAGGCCTCCAGGGGGCCGTGTTTACCTCTGCTGAGACGCATGGCCAGTCTCTTTTTCACCGCGTAGGAGTCGTTCATCCCCCCGCTGCAATCTTTAGGTCGGTCTGCGTCATCGCTCTTGGCGTCTGGATGGCCTTGTCTCTCCGTGCCAGAAGATACCGACGACAGCTGTCTGGTCTCATCCTCCGACTCGGTGACTTGCTCCTCTAAAGATCTGGGCTCCCCGAGCGCCAGGCCCGCCTTCACCCTGTGGGTATGCGACTTGCGATGCTTGTAGAGGTTGCTCTTGGTCTTGAAGGAGAAGCCGCAGGGGTCGCAGGGGTAGGGCCTTTCCCCCGTGTGGGAGCGGATGTGTTTTTGAAGGACGCTGGGCTTCGCGCATGCGCGGCCGCAGTAAGTGCACACGTACTTGCCGGGTCTCTGAGGCTTCCGCTCCCGCTTCTGTTTCGGGGTGCCCTCCTGTGTTTCTGGTTTAGATGGCACAGGGGTTTGACCTCCAGCTGGCAAACTGGGAGCTCTGGTCGCCTTTGTCGCCTTGGCCGTCTCGACATTCTTGCCCTCTGGTCCCGCGTCCGAGTCGACGCTCTGCTGCTGGTGCCGGAGACGTTTGCGTTCGGGTTGCTGTCTCTTGAGCGGTTTGGTTTGCTGTGCGGTGTCATGGGGCTTCTGGGGGACCGTTTGCTGCTGCTGGTGGTGCTGGGGGGGAGACTTACGCTGAGGGTCTTGGTGAGGAGACTCTGATCGACGATGCTCTTGACCTCCGGACTGCTCCCCAGTCGTCAGGCAACTGTGCGAGGCCTCCATAAAACAAAAGAAAAGCCTCAGGTAGACACGTGGGATGCGTCTGCCTGCACCAGACTACAGAGTTCAGGCCAAGTCATGAACCGAGCGATGGGCCAATTGTGGGCAAATCTCAACAACCTGCATTCGTCTCGGTTGACCCCCGCCTCATAATTACTGCTTCTGGTGCTGCAACTGTGGCGCTCTAAAGCGGAGCGATGCCATCAGACATCAAATGTAGACGTCACTGGTGTTAAATGCAACGGGTCAAGTGCTGCCATAGAAGTCCTCTGCCATCTTGACTTTAAGGGTCCCATGATGCGTCCAGCTTGTCCCGCTCCGATTCGCTTCAATAATCGGTCGGATCAACGGCTCCTCTGTCTTCCCCGCATGGAAACCTGTGAAGATAAACACACTGGTGAGGTGCTATATGGGTCTGACCCTGTGCTGACTTGGATTATGTTTTAAGTGTTACATAATTACGCATGTGTCATAAACTTTTTTTTTCTGTATTTTCCTGTTGCTGCTAAATGATTTAAATCAGGTTTGCCTGGCACATGGTTACATAACAGCAGCAATCATTACTTATAAGTACATCTGTCATGTTGGGGAACATTAAAAGTGTTGTGGATCTGTCTGAGGGCTGCATTACTTTGCATCATGGGGATTAGTCTCGCAGGCGAACCATTTCAGAAAGTGAATAAAAACTAAGAATAGGCATAAAAAGGTGACTGGTTGCACATACTGAAGAATCCTCTAAATGTATTTCGTGCCAACATACTGAAGCTGTAAACAAGGCATCCCACGCACTGACCAGCTGGTTTCTACACCCACGGACTGGTGGAGGGCTGCTAAGCTGTTGGAAACCATCCAAATTACTCATAACAAGTTCATCACAATCTTTGATGTAACTTGTTGGAATTGTATCTGCGGTCGTTGATGACGACTGAATAATTTTCACTTTTGCAACCGCCCGTCATAACATATCAACAGCAACGTACATGTGCCACGCAGCACATGTGCATTTGGGGTTTCAGACATCATAGCTGAGACACGGCAGCTCTGAAATCGCTCGCAGAGAGAAGAAGAAATGTTAAATGTGGGTCAGACAGGTAATGCATCTCGACTGCGTGCTCTTGGAGGAGAGTCAGACCCACTCGTCTTACTGAAAATAACACCTCACAGCTCAGACAGTGAGATGTTCAGTGCAGGCACACACTCTGAGGCGACAATGATCAGGCTGAAATGAATTTAGGTGAGGACAGATTCGGTAGCTTTTACAAAATTACCTTTTTTTTTTGGGAGAAATTGTGTGTTTTTGCCATCTCCAATCTGATGTGTCAGTCACTTTGATGAGGTAGATAATGGTTCATCTGTCATGGGATCCCTGAATTTCTCTCAGTGAGAGCCCACATATGAGAGGTGGGTATCACCCTCTCTCTCCCAACTGTCGAAAAATCAATAAATCTCTCCTTACCAATGGAGAAGTACATTTTCAGTCGCTCACGCACGCTATTGGAATCATGTGGGTCACACACTCGAAGCTAAATAATATAGAATGCTACACAGAAAATGTAATTTCACTGATAAATATGCACATTTGCGGGTGTATGGTGACATGTCTTTCGGTTGTTACGAGATGTGCTGTACAATTAAATGTTAGTATTAAAAGGTGTGAAAAATCATGAAAATTTGCTTTTACTTGAAAAAAATCCTTGTCAATTTCCCCTTACTAATTTGCTCACACTAATGGGCACCCAGCGGTAGTTCCTATGGTAACAGCCCTAAACCATGTGGTAGCAGATGGAGGGGGAGCTGGAGGGCTAAATTTATCCTCCAGCATCCTCACCGACTACAGAGAGACGAGAGCGCCAGGCAGCTAAGGTCTCTCCCTGCTAGAAGCGAATAATTCTGAGAAAACCAGCAGTACATGTCGAAAAAAAAAGAAAAAAAAGAAAAGGGCACCACCATAAAATCAAAAACATGTGGTAGGAATCAGTAAACGTGAGAAAACCTGATACACAAACTCCAACTGTCCTTTAATGCGTCCGTTTCTCCACAACGAGGAGACAACCAGCACCTTTCCGCTAAACGCTAAGATGAAACAGAGTTCATCTCCACTCGATGTACCTCTCCCATCCCCGGCCGCCGTCTTGCCGACTCATCTCACCTAAGCGACAAAGTCGATGTGCTCGTCATAGTGTTTCCATCACTGTCAGCTGAGCATTAGCGATGCCGTCGAGTCAGACGTGCGCCTTCGACAGCGGACAGCGCTCCCCGGGGACGGAGGAGATCCCTGCGGGCATCACTGCATACACTGCCCTCACTAAGAGTGTGTGTGAGTGAGTGAGCGAGCGAGCGTGTGTGTGTGTGCTGGCAGATTGGAACCGCTCCTGGGTCTGCAAGAGGACATACCAAGCATAGGAGGCTGGATACACAACACAGGAGCTCATTCACTCGCTACGAGCTGTGAGCTTTAGCAGCTCGTGGACCACTATGCACTAGTCTTTGCCTCTCCCTCTCCCTCTCCCTCTCTCTCTCTTCCTCCCTCCCTCTCCCTCCGCTTCATTCACACACAGCAGGCACAAAACGCCCTCACCGCAGAAGCTGCACCGTTCGCATCTGTTTCAAACAACAAATCAATTCATCACAAACGTCTCCGAACCCGCCACGCGAAATACGATTTGGCAGATTGTTCCGTTGGAAACACGCATACGTACATACACACGCACACGTGCACACGCATGCACACTCACACGGAATCCATGATACAGCAGCAATGGCAGTAACAAAGACGTGAATGGAGAAAATCCCCCTCCCCACACGCCCTCCCGCTCCACGTCCTCGCATCACGTCACTCGCATCCCCCGGCAGAAGGGAAAAATCCCGCTCGGACAAAAGGACGGCGCCGGCGTTTACCTGGTAGCAGGTGGCGTCGTCCTCCGATTGTGAATGACCGAAGCAGGCGGGGAAGGAGAGCCCGAGAGATGACGTGAGCGAGGGCGAGAGGGAGAGGGGAGAGGGAGAGAGAGGGAGAGAGAGAGACGGAAAGGATGAATGAGAGTGACGGGGAGAGGAGAGGGGCGACGGAGTCTCGGCACTACGTGAACTGGGCTGGCAAACAGGTAGCTTGGTATATCATGCGTATGAATTAGAGGGAGGAGGAGGAGGAGGAGGAGAAGGAGGAGGAGGATGTTGCTCTCTCCCCTTCTCCCTCTCTCTCTTTCTCCCACTCCCCTCTCGTCTCTCTTTCAGGTCAAAGTGAAGTAGTAGCCCCTTATTTGGAAGCCGGCGTAAGCTTGTGTTTTTGTTGGCAGCTGTTGCCGGCAGCACAGCTGGCAAAGCAGCGGGCTTTGGGGAGAAAGGTGGAGGGGCCGGGAGGGGGAGGAAGAGGAGGAGGAGGAGGAGGAAGAAGAGCGGTGGGCC
>OMPJ01033903.1:0-10979 GCA_900312935.1 Carapus acus | reverse complement strand
CTCCTCGAAACACACGCACACACACACACACACACACAGATAACCGGAGGGGTTCATACCACTACGAGTTATGGTTGGTTGCCAGACCTGATCACAGCCGACAGCCTGTGGATAGCTCTCCAAATGCTAAGGCTTATCCTGTTGTTTGATCAATTTCTTATAAGGGCTTTTGTCTTTGTGTTTCAGGTTGCAAAATTTGGCCGGCGATGTCTCCCTGTATTTTTTCCTTGTTCTCTCTTTTCACCTTCATTGGCTCTGTCATGATGACTGAACCTGCTGGCTGCAAAATCCGCATAACAGACAAAGGCCTGGAAATGTGTAAGAGTTGTTTGTAAGCAATATCTCACATGGACAGGCTGATGCTGAATGGAAGGCCAAGGATAGTCGCATCAGTTTCATGCTGTCAGATCTTCATGGATTCAAAGCTTAAATGAAATTCTTACTTTGCCATCCTGCACCAGATGCCACAAGAAAAACAAAGCAGAATCAATTAATAAGTAAATTCAAATCTGATCACAGGAAAAAAATATATTCAGAAGGAAAAGAAAAAATATATACAGAGGTGATCCATTGATGTACAGAGGAAGAAATATGGACAGAAGAAAAGGAAAATACGTAGGCTATGGTATAACATAGATGGCACTTTGATAGATGGCACTTAGAGTGTTTTGGAATACAGATTACAGCAATGCAGATTACTGCAAATCTGTATGTCAAAATAGTGTTGGTACATACAGATTTTTGACAATGGTCTGTCTCATTGTACAATTAAAGCGTGCTTATGCCGGTGTCAGTGTCAACATTGGTCGACCACAATCACAGGAGCAGTCTGTATTGCCCTTATTCTTACATTCTGGCAATTGCAGTGTATCGGGAAGTACATTTTTAATGAAAATATGTGCTCAATAACTTTGATGGTGTTCGCCTCATGTTCAGTATATTCATATAATTTCGGCATAATTGTTTTGTTTCAGAGCATCAAACCTTCAATGCTGTGCACTTTCTTCCCCTTATGTGCACTCAAGTGGTGATGGGTGCACATAATGTCACATGAATACAACAAAAGTAAAACAAGATTGAATTATGTCTTAAAGATAAACTGTTTTGTCTGCGGGAAAATACATTTATACATTTCCATACATTTTGATGATTAAAGCAATTATGCTAATTACAAGTACTGTATTGACCCGAATATAACACAATCCTGAATATTTTCCCTGGACAGATTTTTGGAGGAAAGGCCTCTCGACAAATAGATTGATGATGACAAAATCTTGATGATGCAAAACATTTTATATGAAATTTCAAATGAAACACACACACACACACACACATATGTGTGTGTATGCGAGTCGATTCAAGTCAAAGTAATTGGTATAGCCACAAATTATAACAGAAGTTATCTCAAGGCTCCGAGATGGAACGGGTAGAGCTCCTAAACATGAAAACAGTCAAAGTCCATAGGATGAGGACACAGAGACCCAACACATCCCCAATTAGCAACAGTGGCAAGGAAAACGTCCTTTAAAAGGGAGGAAACCTTGGCAGGCCCGGCTGCAGGTGGGCCAACTGTCAGCCAACAGCCAACTGCCTCGACCAGTTGGGTTGACAGAGAGACAGAGAGAGAGAGACAGAGACAGAAAGACAGAGAGAGAGAGAGAGAGAGAGAGGGTGGGGGGTGGGGGGTAAGAGGGGGGTTGAGAGAGACAGAGACAGAGACAGAGACAGGTGTAGGGATGCACAGGTGCTGGGATGTACAGCAGTAGATGCACAGCATACCGATCTGGAGCAGGATCTCTGTGTGTGTGTGTGTGTGTGTATAATAAGGTAGAATGTTGTTCAGAATAATAATCTAAGAATATCTAGTTCATCCAGCATCATGGTTGGTGGGGGGGAATTCAAGAAAAGGTAAACTGATGTTGTTAACATTGACACCATATTGCATCCAATATCTTAATTTTAGCATTTTAACATTAACATCTGAAGAAGTAAGCCTGCCATGTTAGAAAAACATTGTTTCAGTACTGTATTACATGCATCTAACAATTTTTGCTTGATGTACTATTTTATTAGTGAAGTTTGAGACGCAGAGGTTTGTAGAAGAGGAGCTAAGTAATATCACCATGCCAGAGATGGAGGGCCATGAGGGACGCTTCCAATATTCCATAACTGAGTAAGGAGAGAATAATTTTAACAATATTTTCGATCATTATACATTCTGATAATGATGCTGTGGCTACTACTACTACTGATATTACCACTGCCAGTTCAACTACCAAGATTGATTTTATATGTGTACTCTTCGTTCCACAGTGTGCGGATTGTTGAGTTGAATTTAACTCAGGCAGATCTACGCTTCCTATCAGATGTTGGTTTGCTTTTTGACGTGAAGAACTTATCTATCATGCTCAGCCTCCACAGACGTATTCTGTACTGGTTCTTGTAAGTTGTAAAAATCATGTTATGTCACTATTTTTCTCTTTGTAATTTGCTTACTGCAATGTGAGAAATTGCAGCTGTATTTTTTGAGTGGCAGCCAAATGTTATGTGGCAGTCTGTTCTGAGCAGAATGGAGTGACAAAAAGAAAAAAGATATATACAGAATTCAGTTGTACACCAAGTATACCTCAGTGTTACTCAGTATAAATGATTGTTTTTCAATATCCTGGATCAAAATATTAATGGATGAAATGCCCTTACATCTAATTATTACTATTGTTTCCCTGGAATTGAATATTAATGCCAATGGCAACATGTTAAAGTTTTGAATATTTTGTTGAATGTTAAATCTGTTGTATCTATCTGCAGTTATGACACAGGACACATCAATGCCTCAGCAGAAGGTGTCAACATAAACACTGCACTGAATATGATTCAAGATGATGAAGGTAGACTGAAGATTAACAACATCAGCTGTGATGCCAAAATTTCGAAGATGAAGGCAAAGTTCACCGGCACACTTGGGTAATACAAACAATACAGAGGACAACAAGAAAAATTTACGATAACATTACAAATCACAGTGTGTCTCAACTGAGTTTCACTTGGTTCTGAATCAGTGTGAAAGCCGTCTCAGTCTCTATCTCTGATTCTATCCCCAAATTGCCCTACCTTACCTGTTTGTCGAATGTGCTCATGTTTAACCCTATCCAACCTATTTATCCCTAAATAAAACCTCAGCATCTTCTTGTCTGCCACCTCCTGCAAATACTTGCCTCTACTACTGTCACCCTGCCCGTACTCTGTTCTACACCTCTCGGATGCCTCTGTAGCCATGGATCAAGGCATTTATCCCCTATCACTATCTCTACTTCTTGCATTCCACTCGGTCATACTCATACATGTCAACAATGTCTTCTTGCCTCAGCTGACTTTCATTCCTGCACTTTCCAGTGAATCTCCCGCTTCTATTCCACAGGCCTCCTCTCCTTACTACAAACACTTACTATTACACTGTGTCATCTGCATATATCACAGAGAACGCGTTCATATCACCACTGCAAACAGGATGAGCGTTAGACCTGACCCTGATACAGGATCCACTGCCCTACTGTGAACCCATATCTCTCAGACTGTACACCTCACTTCTGCCCACTACATGTACCCTAGTACATTGTTAGATTTTTTGTGCCACTCCTGACCTCCTCATGCTGTTTCACAGTGCCCCTCTTGCCCCATGTTCGGTCCACAGGCAATCCAATTTCATATGGACCTACAGCACCCCCACTCAGCCCACTCAGGAAACCTAACAGACTGACACATGCGCACCCACCGCACTTATGACATAACTGTGGTTCAAAAGTTGCGTTTTGCCAACTTCATTTCGCATGATCCCAGTTTTTCTTGGCCAACATCTTCCTGTGGTGTGGATGCTCCTGTGTAGCTCCTCATAATTACACCAGCTCCTTCCTGCCAGTTTCCCTCACCACTTTAGCTGTATCCCGAGTCATTTGACAAGCATCGTTGTAAGGAAAATCAGCTGGGTGTCAAACCAGTCCTTCCTGTGATCATCAAAGGACACCTCAGATCGAGGCACATTCGAGGCAATTAAATTCAAGTCATTTATCTTGAGGCAAGAGTGACAAGTGCACACAGTGGGGTAGTCCAGGCTCTGCTCGTAGATTGTCTAACAGAGTCTCTATCCAGCATATATCGATGAATCTTAAGATAATGCGTGATAAGTTTATCTTATAGGGAAGATTCATCTTAATTTCAATCAATTTAGATTAGGCGCCAAATCACAAGAGACGTTATCTGAAGGCGCTTTCCAAGATATAGCAGCAAAGACCAAACGGTAGCTTTTGAACACAGAGACCCATCATTTCCCCCATTAGCAAGGACTTGAAAAACTCCCCTCTAGCAGGAGGAAACCTTGGGCAGACCCAGGCTGCAGGTGGGTGGCCATTTGCTTCGACTGGTTGGACTGAAAGAGAGGGGGAGAGACAGAGGCAGAGAAAGATATACAATTGCACAGCAGTAATCAATAATAGTGCCTAGATTCTAATTGAATTTAGCATATATAAAGAGTATGTAGGTATGTGTAAATATAAAGACAGCATATGGAACAGTTGCAGGGACCAGACGCTTTGGTGGTCTGTCATCACAAAAGCATCAGTTATCATCATTGGTCATGCTCCAGCTGTGATCTGCGGGTTAACTCGGCACTAGACCAGACTCTCTCTCTGCCCCCCATTCTACTGCTACAGATTCTAGGAATGACAAGTAACCCTGCATTCTGGGATAGCATGGTACTGGCTGGATGATAAGGCACCTCTTTGGCTCTTAAAGATATGATGGTACCCGATCATCAAGCGAGGTGAGAAGAAGAACTTCACATTCTTCTTGATCTTAAAGGCAGGCAGTGCAGAAAAGCTAACACAGAAATGTGTTCTTGGCATTTGTTTTATGCGCCAAGATAACACCTAGATTTTTTACAGTGCTGAGGGCCAAGGTATACTGTAGCCATCCAGAGTTTATTTCAAAGGTGCTCGGAACCAATAGCAATCGCCTCAGTTTTATCTGAGTTGAGAAGCAGAAAATTACCATCCACATTATTGTCACCCTCAGGCAAGCCTGGAATTTAGCAAGTAGGTTAGTGTCATCAGGCTTCATTGATAGATACAGTTGTGTATCATATGCATAACAATGAAAATTCTAATAGTGTTTGCTGATAAAACTGCCAAGAGCAGGGGTCACTAACCTTTTTGAAAGTGAGGGCTACTTCATGGGTTCTGAGTCACAAGAAGGGCTACCAGTTTGATTCGCTCTTCTGAAATAGCAAATTTTCTCAGTTTGCTCAGTTAGGTGTACATTATTAAGAATGATTAATGATACTCATCTACAGTATGTGGGGACACTGATCACGTCAATTATTTCTCACAAAAATTATCACAATCACAACAAGGCAAAAAACAGATATCAATATTCGGCACTTTATTTCTTTTAACCACAGTAATTTTCAGATGATAACTTGCATACTACATTTAATAGGAAAAACGTCCTGTTTCCATTAGTCACTGACAAACCTTTTTTCAAGAAATTAAGAACTATTTTAAGTTATCAATAATGTTATCTTATGTTAATCTTGTCACATTTTGAACTAATGACCAAATCTGCCGCATTTTTGAATAAAAACCAACAACCGCGCTGGACCGCTGCTGTCCACGGACTTGTCACACTGGATGCCTGCATCTCGCCAGATCCCGGTCAAGCTGATTGGTGATGTTAATAGGCATAGCTGACACCCGTCTAGCCATTGTAGATGCCCGCAGTTGGTTGTCGGAGAGAGGAGAGATGAGATTGCTTCCATTTTTTCATCTTGAATTTCAGTGTGATCAGCTATCATCATTGCATCTTTGAAAGTGCTCCTTCTGAAAGCGCCTCCTTCTTGATCAGAAAATGTGGAGCCCTTTACGACACTTTGGTTGCTTTATGTGACTTTTTCAGCGGTCTCGTGGAAAAAGACTCACCTAGCCCAAGCTGCCTTTAGCTCACAGGCTTTTTCTGCCCAGAGTGCCGTCACCGCAGTCGCCCTACAAGTGAGACACATGCAGGTTTCTTTTATTGTCGTAAAAAATGTGAAAGAGATTTGTTGTCTTTCTTTTTCCACCATGTTTTCAGGGTAATAAACTGCATTCAGCGCTCATCTTTGCTGTGCCGGCAAGCCTACTCTCCACCCACACTGGAGTTTAGTCAGGCACACAATACCGACCTTTAAATTAGAGTAGGTCAAACTTATGTAAACTTCATGTGTAATGAACACGTTCTTAGGATATAGTCATTTTGAAATCTATATAAATGAAAGTGTGATTTAAAGAAACAGGAACAGAATAACATAACATTTTCAACAAAGCTCAATGATGAGTTCAGCTATTTTTAGAACAGGCCTGTGGGCGCCTCATGTGGTCCTTGCTGACGACCTAGCGCCCAGGGACACCGTGTTTGTGAACCCTGGCCTAAAGGAAGCATATACAGAGTGGACACAATTTCGCCAAGCGCAGAGCCCTGTGGAACTCCCTGTCCAACACTGAGATCTAGAAGAACAAGCACAGAAGTGAGGCCTTTATCCAAAGCAGTTAAGAGGACATTTGTGACCTTCACCACTGCTGTCTTGGTGCTGTGATGCACTCTGAAACCTGGCTGAAATTCCTGAAATAAATCATCGCCCTGTAGGTAGTCACACAACTGATTGGAGACAGCTTTCTCTAAAAACTTGGGGAGAAAAGGAAGGTTAGAGATAACTATAATTAGCTAAAACCCGTAAGAAGAGACAGGGCTTTTTTTTTTTTTTTTTAAGAAGAGACTGGTACACAGGCAGGTAACAAGAGCATACTAATTACATGTTATACAGAAGTTCATATTAAGGGGAAGACTTGTTTAAGCAGACCAGTTGGAACAACATCTAACATACAGGTTGATGGCCTAGCTGAGGGAATCATCTTTGTTAATACAGGAAGGTAGAGGAGGAAGATGGGAACATAGGAAGATAGAGGAGAAGTAGTACAAGAATGGACCCAGTTGTAAGGAACCAGGACTTGAGGTTAGATCCTGTGTGCCTATGTTTCAGGGAATGAGGTCATCGATCTCGCCTCTTATTGTTACAATTCTGTCATTGAAGAAGATCATCAAGTCATCACTGTTAAGATCTACAGGAATATGTGCATCAGTAGATTCACGACTCATGAATTAGCCTGGCCAATGTGCTGAAAAGGAATCTTGGGTTAATTTCATTTTCCTCGATTAATGAAGAGTAAGAGGTGGCTCTGGCATTACAGAGGGCCTTTCTACAGGTTTTCAGACTTTCTTGCAAGGCTAAGTAAGATTCATCTAACTTCGTAGGGCACCATATCCTCTCGAGTTTCACAAGGTTTTCTTCAAGATTCAAGATGCAAACCTTTATTGTCAAATGTACTGTATGGAAACAAGTTTCCCTGCACAATGAACTTCTTACTTTGCTGCCACGCACCGGATGCCATTTGTAAGCAATACAGATAAATAAATGAATAAGTTCATGACCAAGGGAAAACGTTCACAACAGAGGAAGAACATTCCAACACACAGGCCCGTGAAATATACTATGCCTGTTTCCCCTTTTGTATTCTCTTCTTCTCAAGAGAAGTAGTGGCGTCAAGCATCATTCGCAGTGAGCTTATCAACTAGCTGATCTACATGTATACTTGAGACACAAAGACTTGTGAAAGACTTCATTGTTTGAGTGAGATAAACCACTGATGGCATTGCCTCCTTAAATCTAGCTATAGCACTGTCTGAAATACATCTAGTGCTAACGATTTTGTCCAGTGATGTACAATCCTGTGGTGGTAATTGAAAGGTTATTAAGAAGTGGTCTGATTGAGCAGGATTCTGAGGGAAAGCCACCAAGTAATCCACTTCAATATTGATTATTAGGACAAGGTCAAGAGTGTGATTAGGTAGATCCATCCATCCATCCATCCATCCATCCATCCATCAATCCATCCTCTCCCACTTAGGCGGGCCTGGGTTACGGGGGCAGCAATCTCAGGGGGCAAGACTTCTCTCTCCCGGTACACCTCCTACAGTTCCTCTGGGTGGATCCCGAGATGTTCCCAGGCCAGCTGGGAGACATTGTCCATCCAGTGTGTCCTGGGTCTTCCCCGTGGTCTCCTCCCAGTGGGGCTTCACTGGAACACCTCCCTGGGAGGGCCATCCGGAAGGGGGCATCCGGAAAAGATACCCGAGCCACCGCAGCTGGCTCCTCTCTATGCAGAGGAGCAATGGCTCTACTTTGAACTCCTCCTGGGTGACAGAACTCCTCACCTTTTTTTTAAAGGGGGCCTTGCAGCTCAGCTTCGCCACGACGGACCTAAACATTGACCATATCACTGCTGCCGCTGCACCGATCCGTTGATCGATCTCCTGTTCCATTCTGCACTCACTCATGAACAAGTTCCCAAGATACTTAAACTCCTCCATTTGAGGCAGGATCTCGTATCCAACCAAGAGGGTGCAAACTACCTTTTCCCAGTCAAGAACTGGTGCTGTAGAGGTGCTCATTCTCATCCCAGCCATCTCACATTGGACTGCGGACCGTCCCAGCATGTGCTGGACGTCCTGGTCTGGAGGTGCCAACAAACCGGATCCCCTCTGGACCCTGACTGTGCCTTGAAATCCTGTCCATATACTGTAGATAATTAACAGGAACGGTGAAAATGGGCAGCCCTGCTGGAGGCCAACATGCACTGGGAACAGGTCTGTCATTGCCCATGTGGGCATTGAAGTCCCACAGTAGAAAATGGGGTCCCCAGATGGGGAATAGTTCCCCTCCCAAGGACATGCTGCTGTTAGGCCCATATGCCCATACAAAAGTGAGGGACTTGTGCCCTGCCCGAATGCGCAGGGACACAACCTTCTCATTCACAGAGGAAAACTCCAACACGTGACGGCTGAGAAGTAAGCCCACCCCAGCTCGTCCACCAGGCACTCGCAGTTGAGCCCCAACCCAGGGCCTAGCTCTAGGATGGGGCCCCGGTGACACCTGTCCTGGCGACATGAACTTCCTTTGCTTTTTCTTCCTCATCCGGTTCTGGAGCTGACCCATCAGGTCTAACCCGTCACCTGAGACCCTTTTACCTTGGGACACCCTACCAGGGGCCATACAGAGCCCATGACAACTTAGATCTCAGGATCATTTGGGCACTCAAGCCCCTCCACCACGATAAGGTGGCAGCTCAGGGAGGGTGACTAAGAATATGGAAGGGTTTATTTACCATTTTAGAGAAGCCAGTGCAGTCCAGCAATAAGAGAAAGCCATACTCAAGAGCAGCATGTACTGGCTTGAGGCATAGCAGGAGGGTCCAGCAAAGAAGACACAGAGAAGACGATTAAAATCACACCAGCTATTATCACCAAAATGGTAAAGTACACATGCAATATTTTCTTACATTAGCTTAGATTCCTTCAGTGTAACTGAATATCACGGTTGCCCTTTGCCTCGCTGGGATTTCTTCCGTGTCATTTTCATCTGAAACATGCTTGCGCTTTACAATTCTTGGCGCAGAGGAGCGCTTTGCATTTTCGATTTTGTTCTGTAACTGCTTCACCACTGAATGATATCCAGCGCCTACCACCTGTTGTGCTGTTCTGTTGAAGCTTTTTTTCCGGGAGCAACACAGGCTTTCAACATCTCTGAGGCAACGATTCTGATCATCTCCCTGTGTAGACTTGGGCTAGGCCTTGTCCCCCTCTCCAAACAATGCACCAAGGGTTCAGGCAACTTTCCCCATGGGATCTGGAAGCTGTCGACCCAATCTAATAGAGTGCAGTGGCTAGGTGAGGGAGAAGGAGTGACAGAGCATTGTGCTGTGGATGGTGGACAGGTTAGCACTGACGGGCAGTGGAGTTCATTCCTGTGTGGTTCAGTGCTGTTTGCTGTAAAAAAAAAAAAAAGAAAGAAGAAGAAAAAAACTGAATGATTCTGCGCCATGCACATTAAATTGACATGACATGACTAATGTTTTTATCATTGGTAACACTTCAAAATAAAATTTGTGTAATGCACTTACTTGTTTTTAAGGCAGCCACCAATTTTCTTGCTTGAATTGGTTTTAGAACAGTAAGCAGATCAGCTACCTCGATGAACTGAAAATCCTCAATCGTCATCACCCCAAAAGACTGGAGTGTCTCCTCTAAAGTACTTAAAGTTGCAGCCGTGAGCTCTGGCAAATGCTTGTTCACGGCACTACTTAGGTTGCTGCGGACACCATCCATTCTGAGTATGGAAGAGTTGACAAAGGTCAATTATCAGCAGAATGACAGGCCAAGACACTCATTAGTTTGACAACACATTGTGTTTCAGAGGGACCAATTCATATCCATCCTTTATGTAAGATGGCAATGGATAGAAATCCATCAAATCACTGATATGAAGACACTGCATCTTTTCATTGTCTTTCCTGACTGAGTAAAGATGGTACTGAGGAAGGAATTCTGTTGTGTGAACTGATACTAGAAAATGAACAGCGTCATTTTTTATCAAAATAAGCACTAGTTCACCAAATTCCACTGAGTCAATGTTTCCTGTGACAAGAAATTGTCCTTTCTTGTATGAAGTTCCCTTATAAAGCATTTCTACTGTGACGTTTGTGTTGCTCTCGGTGAAGCCAAATTGTCTGACTGCATCTTGAATAGCTTTACTGTATAGTGCTGGGTAAAATGGAGAGGCACCTTTAATCTCGAATTCAGCTGGACCCATTGATCCTGCTGAAAGATAAGCCTGCATCATCTGATGTCTTTCAGAGAGAGTAAAGCAGAGGTTTTTGAAATTCTTCAAATTCCTTGCACATCGCTTGAAATAACTGTGCTTACTTTCAAAGCGCATAGTCCATAGTCTGATCAATGGGCCGAATTTCAGAATTAGTGCTGGGTAATGGCGCAAGTAGTGATGCTTTGGTTTCAGATTACTGTCTGGGAAGAGAGCTCGTCTAGATTCTAAATATTCT
>OMPJ01033899.1:8974-26043 GCA_900312935.1 Carapus acus | reverse complement strand
CACACAAGTGTCCCCAAGTGCAGTCGCAAAAACCATCAAGCGCTACAAAGAAACTGGCTCACATGAGGACCGCCGCAGGAAAGGAAGACCAAGAGTCCCCTCTGCTGCGGAGGATAAATTCATCTGTTAACCTGCGATTTCTGAGTCACAAGCCTCAGAAATCACAGGTTAACAGCAGCTCAGATTAGAGACCAGGTCAATGCCACACAGAGTTCTAGCAGCGACACATCTCTAGAACAACTGTTAGGAGGAAACTGTGTGAATCAGGCCTTCATGGTAGAATAGCTGCTAGGAAACTACTGCTAAGGACGGGTAACAAGCAGAAGAGACTTGTTTGGGCTAAAGAACACGAGGAATGGACATTAGACCAGTGGAAATCTGTGCTTTGGTCTGATGAGTCCGAATTTGAGATCTTTGTTTCCAACCACCGTGTCTTTGTGCGACACAGATAAGGTGAATGAATGGATGGACTCTACATGCCTAGGGCCTCATTTATCAACCGTGCGTGCGCACGTAAAAGTGCGCAAGTAACGCGTACGCACATTCTAAGACAAATAATGACATTAACCAATTCGAACGTGTGAGTAGAAACGTGTGTAAACCTATGCATTCCTCTGACCATGCGTAAGCACAACATCCAGTGGTAGAACAGTGAAACTACAAATAGAGCCCATGCAGAGTGTCGAGCGATCTCAAACTCCTCACCGGTTCCAGTTCCCCCCAATGAATAAATGAATGAGGGAGGGAAGGAAGGAAAGAAATTTGTCAATTAGAAGCAGATGCGTTGAATAATTGGTGTGACAAGCTATAAAAAGCACCTGTGACAGAACCCGCACTTTAAACGCACCATGGCCTGGCCGGCGCTGCTTGAGGATTTAGAGCACCGTGCGCTACAGCAGGGAGCGCGTTTTCAGAGACCGCGCAGATGTGTTCGCGGGGAACACCGACATGGGCAGGTACCGCTTCACAGAACATAAACTGATGGATCTGTGCCGTGATTTACACCCTATGTTGAAGCGGGAGACAAAACGCTCCAAAGCTATCCCAGTGCACATTCAGGTTGTGTTCATCCTGGGATTCTCGGCCACCGGGACGTTCCAACGGGAGATGGGAGACCAATGCAGCGTCTCACAGCTAACGGTCGCTAGAATCATGCCAGCGGTGTTAGAGGCAATCATTTCTTTAGCCCCGGACTACATTCAATTCCCGTTCGAACACCACCAACAAATAGAAATCAAGCAGGGGTTTCATGCCATCGCCGGCACCAACATAGGTGCAATAGATTGTACAAATGTCGCTCTCAGGGCACCATCACATATGAATTTAATAAAGTTAACAAGAAAGGATTTCATTCTGTGAATACATAAATAATTTATGGTTCCAGTATGACCCTTTTGAACGTTGTTGCCCGGTGGCCCAGAGGAACACATGATTTGTTTATTTTGCGAAACAGCTGTGTGGATGAGCGCCTCCTGTATAAGATTTTTTTTTCATCTGTGGGCTGCAACGCGCTTTTTAGCAGAGATCTTGATCTTTTTTCTTTTTTTTTTTTTTTTGCCACCGATCTCTCGGGCGACCCAGTAGCGTTTACGGCTGTTGCCACCTTCTCCCAAACTGCAGTCTTGGTCACTGAAGACGTATTTGAATTTAGCGTCCCCAACAATTGTTGCTGGTGGTCCTATAATTTGCTAAAAAGAATCTGTGCCTAAAAAGTTATTCCTCTTCGCCTTTCTCTCCATGTTGCCGGTTTGGAGGAGAATATTCAGTGGCGTGCTTATAAGGGGATTGTCCCTACCATATATGGTCATATAAGCGCGGTAGTTGCGCACAGGTGACAGTTATCATTGCCGATTGCGTAGGTGTGTGCGTGCGACCGGCTTACGCATGCTAAGTAACTGCAGATTTTTTTTGTTCTTTCGGCTCGTCCTCACGATCGAAAATAGAAGCTTTTCTGAGCACAGTTAGTAAATGAGGCCCCTGGAGAAGCAGCTACGGTTCCCCCAGCACGTTGTCAGCACCACCCTGAGGCCTGACATCCTTCTGGTCTCAGAGAGCACCAAGAACATCGTGATCATGGAGCTGACGGTACCATGGGAGGACCACTTGGTGGAGGCCCATGAAAGGAAGAGGACCAAGTACGAACACCTGGTCATCAGATGTCGTCAACAGGGCTGGAAGGCACGGTGTATGCCCATCGAAGTGGGCAGCAGGGGATTTGTGGGGCGCTCACTCCACAAAGCCCTGAGCGCCTTGGGCATCACAGGAACAGCAAGGAGCAGAGCCATCATGAACACCACCGAGGCAGCTGAGAAAGCCTCGAGATGGCTCTGGATCCGGAGAGGAGAACCAAAAATTCGATTATTTTTGTGACTCTTTAATCCATTGCAAATGACTTTCTAAGAACTATTGTGCACCTTTGTAGGTTGATAAAAGTGTTTCATCTGCAAAAAACAGTTGGTAGATGTATTTTTAGACAGGTAATCACTGTCAGGTCTGAAATGCGTATGAACGCTGAGCGGATCAATTAATCATTGTGTGTCTCCTGGATGTCTTCCCTAATTACCAGCTTCTAAATCTGGACATGTACAGATTTTCCCTCAAGAATCAGTAATGAGCCATGGTTAAGTATGCCTCGAAACATGGGGGAACAGAGTGAGGATGAGTGTGTGAAATTCAAACAAGGTCAAGATGGAGTCTTCCCAGTTGTATGCATGTAATGTATAGTATGGAATTTCATATATTTCAATATCCAATCTCTATATCAATTTCCTTGAATTAAAAAAATACATTTTTTATCTAAATGATTTAAGGTGACAAGCATAAGGTGACAAGCATCATTAGAGCTCGATTTCGGCAAAAAACAAACCAACATTTTTGGCAAAAAATGACTTAGGCCACTACTTAAGGATGGTGATGATATACAATGTATTCAATCCTCTAACACTTAATAACACCTAATCATGTTGGAATTTACAGTGACATGGGAGGAGCAGATTGAGGAAGCTAATGAAAGAAAATGTGTAGTAGATCAGGGGAGCAATGCAGGAGCAGGGGCACATACAGTATCACGGGCCCACAGAGGGTGGCTATAGAGCACAGGTGTCAAACTCTTGGCCCGCGGGCCAAATGCCGCCCTCTGCTTCATTGTACTGTGCGTGGCCCTTAAGCCCTTGAGTGACTGTTTTAATATGAGTCTACTTCATGCAAGGGTGCTTTGACTTATTAATTCAGATTTGTGTACCTGATAAAATACAAAAATATAACAAAACAATATTATTACACTACAAAATAATAATACTAAAATAGTAATAATAATAATCATAAAGATCTGATCTATTTTTTCATCTATGTAAATGGGATTTTTGTAAGTTGAATAAGTAAAAAAACATATAATGCAATAAAATAAATTATAATTAAATGGGATATTTGTAGGTTGAATAAGTAAAAAAATGTAATATAATGAAATAATGTACATACATACATATAATACATATAATAAATAATAAATATTTTTAAATGAGTGGTTGCATTTTGCATGAAATTACTTAATACCTCCCTCACAACAGTCAATGTCATCTGGTTCCTTGAGGGCCGCCACCATGCTAATGTGGCCCCCGGTGAAAATGAGCTTGACATCCTTGCTATATATAGACTTTGCAAGGTGCTGTCTCTGTAAAGTCCTCTGTAAAGGCCGTTTGGTTGTTACACGGGAGGCCAAGAGGATAGCGATTCAATTGACATGTCAATACAGAGCTACAGAGAAAGCGACAAGAAGACTTATCACTCAAAAGGGCAGATCCATGGATTACTAGTGGTACACAAGCCGGGGCATTATCAACCCCGTCAGGGTGTTCCTGAAATAGGGTGTACGATGTTACACCCGAAACACTCGATTACCCCAGAAAACATCACTGAAAATGTATCCCACTGAATCCAGGAAATGATTTTCTCAAGATATTTTCTATATTGGGGTTTAAACTCGAAATCAGCAGAAACATGATCAAGTGCATGTGTATGAATGAGAGCAAAGGCAGATGCAGGCAGTACAGTAAGGGAGGAGGGGTGACTTAAAATATCTTGGGTCAATTATCCAAAGTAATGGACAGTACAAAACAGAGGTGAGGAATAGTGCTAAGACAAGGTCGCATGGCTGGGGGGGAGTGTGATGCTGAGGTTTTCGTTGGGAGAAACCAGGTTGGACCAGATAAGTAATGAGCACATCAGAGGAGCAGCTGAGGTCCAGCCTACATTGATACCAATGCTGGCAATGCTTGCAGGTGTGTTTGGTGGGATCTTTATCAACGCACCTAGGCTCACATTGATTAAGGCCAGACCAAAAGAGACCATGAATCGATTATCAATTTCTACCTTAATCTGAACGATGACAAATACATCTGCAGCAGAGACCTAAACCACTATATGACATAATTAACCATATGCATTGTAATGTTCACAACAAAGGAGGCAAGTGAAATTTATAATAAAAAGGTTAAAATAATTGTGGTATTTTCAAAATCACATTTTTTTTCTGTCTCAAAGAAAGGTGAGACTGCTTGTTATGTTTAGACAGGGGCAAAAAAATGCTGCTGCTCATTAGACTGGGGCCAATGAAAGCACAATTCGATCTTTTCATAGTTGTGAGAAGAAGAGAAAGAGTGGGAGAGGTGAAAGCTTTCATTCGCAACTCCCGCTGACAAAAAGGTTCTCGACCCCTGTGTTAGGGGGTGATTTCAAGGGTGCGTCACTAATTCCTATAGCTTCAGTACGGAGGGCGGATAAGTTCATGGTTAGAAAAAACTATGCAGCCAGAATTACATGACGTACTGAGCTTTCCTCTCCTCCCCCTCTTCCGCTATCTCCTCTCCCTCTCCATCTCGCTTGCATCCATCCCTTACCTGCATGCTCTCGTAAATACATGTTACTAATTGGGCTTCACCCCCAATGTTTTGTCTTGTTTTGTGCTTTATTAACCTGCAGCCGCCAGCTAGAACACCACCAGTGATGATGGACCTCCAAACATCTGGGTCCTGCTCCCTCTGCTGTTCATCCCTACACCTGTCTCTGTCTCTCTTTCCTTCCCTCTCTCTTCCAACCCAACCAGTCAAGGCAGTTGGCCGCCTACCTGCAGCCTGGCTGCCCGAGGCTTCTTCCCTTTTATGGCAGATTTTCCTTGACACTGTTACTAATGGGTGATATATTGGGTCTCTGTGTGTCCATCTCATACACCTTGACTGTTTACATGGTGAGCAGCAGCAGGTATTAATTTACTCACTCTGCGACAAAGTGTTTCAGATTTTGAAAGAATTGTGGGGACTTTGATCCAAGGCAGCCACAACAGGCTAAATTCCTTGTCGTGTTGTCGTGTATAGACAGGCTCCCGAACCAAGGTAAATTGTGAGGGGAGTGTAGGCGATGTGTCAGAATGGCGTAAAACCTGCACAAGAAATATACATGCAGATCACAAATAATATGATTGCCATACCAGATCCACGGCTAGGACAAACAACCACTGCCTGCGGTGCTGTTAGCCAACACGGTGCAGGTGAAAACAATGCTGTAGGCAAATGACAGAAAGGGAGAACTAATTGATATGATGGGGAGAGGGAGGGTAGATAAATTGGTGGCAAGGCAGGGATCGCCAACTGCTCAACTATGGTGCTGATTGGGGGTCACAAACACAGTGCTCACAGGCGAGCTTGTGTCTGTGAGGACCACACAAGGCGCCCCCAGGCCTGTTCTAAAAACAGCACCACTCACCACTGAGCTGCGTCTAAAACTCAATTTTGTTCTGTCGCTATTTCTTTTAAATCCCACTTGCATTTACATAGATTTTAAAATCAAAATATCCAAAGATGTGTTCATTATACATGTAGTCTAGATAAGTTCGGGTGAACTCCAATCTACTCTATTTCAATGATCAGTATTGTGCAGGTTTGCGAGTGGCTATTTGAAATGGAACATTTTTCCTATTATATGGAGTATGCAAGTGATCATCTGAAAATTTAACAGTTACTGAGATTAATAGAAATAAAGAGCTGAATATCTATCTGTTTCACCTTGTTGTCAGTGTTGATAATCATTGTGAGAAATCATTAACATGACCAGTGAGTTCACATAGATGAGTATCATTAATCATTATTAATGTATAATTAAAGGCAAACGGAGCAAATTAGCTATTTCAGAAGAGCGCATCAAACAGGTAGCCCTTCGTATGACTTAGTACACATGGTCCCAAAAAGGTTGGTGACCCTTGGTGTAGATGGTGAAAGGAATGGGGTAGGAGTCATCTTGAAGGACATCATGTGAATAGATGAATTGAGGTGAGAAGAGTCACGGACATGCTCATAAGTTTGAGGCTGAAAATAGAGGGACCAGTATTAAATGTTGTCAGCATGTGAGTCCCACGAGTTGAGTGTATGTCTGAAGAGAAGAGGGATTTCTCCAATATGTCAGATGAAATTATAGAGAATGTCCTTACAGATGAGGGACTGATCATTGGAGCTGACTTCAATCGGCATATAGGAGAAGGGAACAAAACAAGCAACGACATGCTGGATATATGTGGCCCAAGAGAGAGGTACTCAGAACGACAGATGATAGTGGATTTAACAAAAAAGGAGGAATGGCAGTAGTCAACATGTTTTTCAAGATGAGGTAAAAGCATAGTGTGACTTACAAGAGTGTAGGAGGGTGGACACCTGTAGATTACAGTATATCGTGTACAGAAAATGCAACTTGAAAGAGGTAAGATTTTTTTAAGGTAAGAAGAGAGTGAAGCAAGACAGCATCAGTTGTTGGTGTGTGAGATGACCTTAGTCACTGGAAAGTTCCCCCTTTTAAAGTACATCCCTTCAGGACAGGGATCTCACACTCGTTGCCTGCAGCCGTCCCCCCCCAACGTGTGTGTGTGTGTGTGTGTGTGTGTGTGTGTGTGTGTGTGTCGAAATTGTGAATTTGCAATTTCTCACGGAGCAGGTTGATAAAGGGAATCTTTTGCAGATGAAGGCCTCTATTTAAAGATGATGCTTCCTCGTAATCTTTGGATATCTCACTATCATTACATGGATTTCCATCCATTCATCCATCCATCTTCTGCCACTTATCCGGGGCCAGGTTGCGGGGTCAGCAGTGTCCGGAGGGAAGCCCAGACTTCCCTCTCCCCAGACACCTCCTTACGCTCCTCTAGGAAGGTTCCGAGGCATTCCCAGGCCAGATGAAAGACATAGTCCCTCCAGCGTGTCCTGGGTCTTTTCCAGGGCCTTCTCCCAGTGGGACATGCCTAGAGCACCTCCCTGGGAGGGCGTCCAGGAGGCATCCGGAGAAGATGCCTGAGCCACCTCAACTGGCTCCTCTCAATGTGGAGGGGCAGTAATTTTGCTTTGAGCTCCTCCAGGGTGGCAAAACTCCTCACCCTATCTCGTAGGGTGCGTCCCGCCACCCTGCCAATGAAACTCATTTCGGCCGCTTATATCTGAGACCTTTATCTCGACCTTTCGGTCATCACCCCAAGTTTATAGTGAGGGTAGGGAAGTAGGTTGACTGGTAAATAGAGAGCTTTGCCTTCCGGCTCAGCTCCCTCTTCACCACAACAGACTGGAACATCAACCGCATTTCTGCCACCGCTGCACCATTCCGTCTGTCAATCTCTCATTCCATTCTACCCTCAAACGTGAACAAGACCCTAGAATACTTATACTCCTCCATTGAGGCAGGATCTCGTCTCCCATCCGGAGGGAGCAAGCCACCTTTTTCCGGTCAAGAACCATGGCCTCAGATTTAGGGGTGCTGAATCTCATCCAGGCCATCTAACACGCGGCTACAAAACTGCCCCAGCACAAACCGCCCCAGGAGGTCCTGGACTGAGGGCGTCAGCAGGACAACATCATCTGCAAAAAGCAGTGATCACATCCTGTGGTCCCAAAACCTGTCCCCTTCCGGCCCAAAGCTGTGCCTAGAAATCCTGTCCATATAAATAATGAACAGGACCGGTGACAAAGGGCAGCCCTGCCGGAGGCCAACATGCACTGGAAACAGGTCTGACTTACTGCCGTCAATACGAATGAAGCTCCTGCTCCGGTGGCACAGAGACCGCACAGCCCTTTGTAGGGGGCCATGGATTCCATACTCCCGGAGCATCCCCCCACAGAGCACCACGAGAGACCCGGTCCAATGTCCTCTCCAAGTCCACAAAGCACACGTGGACTGGTTGGGCAAACTCCCATGATACCTCCAGTGTTGTCTTGTGCTTTATTACCCCGTAGCCAGCAGCTAGAACACCACCAGTGATGACGGACCTCCGAACATTTGGGTCCTGCTCCTGCTGCTGCTGTGCATCCCTACACCTGTGCATCCCCACACCTGTGTCTGTCTCTCTCTGCCTCTCTATCTCTCTCTCCTTCCCTCTCTCTCCCAACCCAACCGGTCAGGGCAGTTGACCGCCCACCTGTAGCCTGACCTTCCCGAGGTTTCTTCCCTTGAGGGGAGGTCTCTCCTCGCCACTGTCGCTAAAGGGGGATGTGTTGGGTGTCTGTGTGTCCATCCCATAGCCCCTGACTGTTAACATGCTGAGGAGCACTACCTGCTCCATCCTGTAAAGCGCCTTGAAATAACTCCTGTTATGATTTGGCGCGATACAAATGAAATTGAATTGAATCAAATTAAATTAAATTGTAGAGCTGGTCCAATGTTCCACGGCCAGGACAAAACATTGTTACTCTTGGCTCTGAGGTTCGACGATCAGCCGGGTTCTCCTCTCCAGTACCCTAGAATACACCTTCCCGTGGAGGCTGAGGAGTGTGATCCCTCTGTAATTGGAACACACCCTCCGGCCCCACTTCTTAAACAAAGGGACCACCACCCCAGTCTGCCAGTCCAGGGGCACTATCCCTGACTGCCATGCGATGTTGCAGAGGCGTGTCAGCCATGACAGCCCTGCAACATCCAGAGACTTGAGGTATTCAGAGCGGATCTCGTCCACCCCTGGCACCATGCCATCGTGGAGCTTTTAAACCACCTTGATGACTTCAGCTTGGGTGATGGACGAATCCACCGCTGGGTCCCTAGCCTCTCCTTCCTCTGAGGAAGATATGCCAGTGGGCTTGAGGAGATCCTTGAAGTATTCCCGCCACCACCTGACTACATCCTCAGTTGAGGTCAGCAGTCCCCCGCTTCCACTGTAAACAGTGTGGGTGGGGCACCGCTTTCCCATCCTGTGGCGCCAGATGGTTTGCCAGAACCTCCTCAAGGCCGACCGATTGTCCTCCTCCGTGGCCTGCCAGGACTCCTCCCAAACCCAAGTTTTTGCTCCCGCAACACCCAGGGCTGACTCTCCAGCCTCCCTCAGGATCTATTTGTAGTTCTCCCAGAGGTGGGAGTTGATGATCTCTCTGACAGAGGGCTCTGCCAGACGTTCCCAGCAGATCCTCACAATGCGTTTGGGCCTGCCGAGTCTATCCGGCTTCCTCCCCCACCAGCGGATCCAACTCACCACCAGGTGGTGATCGGTTGACAGCTTTGCCCCTCTCTTCACCCAATTGTCTGAGACATGCGGCTGGAGGTCATACGATACGATTACAAAATTGATCATCAACCTCTGGCCTAGGGTGTCCTTGTGCCAAGTAGAGAGACCCTTATGTTCGAACATGGTGTTTGTTATTGACAAACTGTGACTAGCACAGATGTCCAAAAACAAAACACTGCTCAGGTTCACGTCTGCGAGGCCGTTCCTCCAAATCACGCCCCTACAGGCACTGTTGTCATTGCCCACGTGGGCGTTAAAGTCCACCAGCAGAGCAATGGAGTCCCCAAATGGGGTATGGTCTAGTAACCCCATGAGGACGTCCAAAAAGGCTGGGTATTCTGCACTGCTGTTTGGCCAATATACCTGAACATCAGTGAGAGACCTGTCCCCTGCCCAAAGGCGCAGGGACACAACCCTCTTGTTCGCCAGGGAAAACTCCAACACGTGACGATAGAGCTGGGGAGGCTATTGATAAGCCCACTCTATTGAGAGTCCAGCCTCTCTCAAGAAGTCAGGATTCAGAGCCCAGGCTGTGCATAGAGGTGAGCCCGACTATCTCTTGTCGGAAACACTCCACCTCCCGCACCAGCTTGGGCTCCTTCCCCCCCACTGATGTGATGTTCCATGTTCCCAAAGCCATCTGATCTGTCCGAGGATTAGGTCGCCAAGGCTCCCCCTCTTGACCGCCACTCATATCACAATGCACCAATCCCTTGCGGCCTCTCCTGCAGGTGATGAGCCTAGTGGACGGCAGGCCCGGGGCCCGGCCCCAGTGTAGGGCCCCAGTGTTGCCGGTCCAGGCGACGTACGCCTCCTTTGTTTTCTTTTCTTCATGCGGGTCTGGAGCTGCTCTTAGTCTGACCAATCACCTAAGACCTTTTTGCCTTGGGAGACCCTGCCGGGGCCCCTATAGGTGACCAATCACCTAAGACCTTTTTGCCTTGGGAGACCCTGCCGGGGCCCCCTATAGGTGCCCCTGACAACTTAGCTCTCAGGATCATTCAGGCACTCAAACCCCTCAACCACAGTAAGGTGGCAGCAATGCATTTCCTGAGGCTTGAAATTGCTCTGCGCCTGTTTATAAGCCAACATTTTAACAGATGGTGAGAGGAAATGGAGGAGAGGAGAGATATGCAGGTGGTCTCAAATTCATAGCATCTCTTTCTGTTTAAAGGTGTTGCACAGAGTACTGACCCTTGGTAATTTCACTGCATGCGGTGTCAAAGTAATAGATACATGCTACGGAACACTGCCCCGTCAATTTGAAAGCATTAGTGGAGGAAATTCTGCAAGACTAACATCATACATGAGTATGCAGTAGAAATTCCAAACAGACGCTGGTCATGAAAAAAATGAATGTCAGCAACATCAGGATCCTTTTCAAGTACTTTTATCATTTTCAGTGCAATCAGTAAATTGCCGTGAAGTAGTATTAGAATGCTATTTTCTCTAATGATAATCTAACACCAATTTTGTGTGTTGCCAAAAGGTATGTGGAACGTGGAGGAATCATTCTCATTCTAAAGGGACAGAAATATACCTTCAACTTCGATCAAATTTTAAATGTATAGCCCCTGAAACACACAAATTTATAAAGGGCTTTCAGAGCGAAGACTGGGTTTTGCAAATTACAGCTGACAATGTTCCTGGGTAACAACAATTAAAATTTCCATTTTGGCCATAACATAAAATGAGAGGCACTTCTTCTGAGACATTTGCCACATTGTTTGCCTCTTGCCATTATCTGAATTGAACAACCTAGTGACTAACATTCTTTGCATTAGTTCAAGCTTTCAAAAATAAGCAAGATAAATAGGTGGGTAGATGGGTAGGTAGGTAATTAGATAAATAGGTAGGTAGGTAAGTAGGTACTTTATTGATCCACTGATCAAATTTCCTCAATACAGTTCTTATGACGCAAAATTCAACGCTTTCGGGAAATTCGGGTCTTTCATCCATACTTGTGTATGATTGTTGATGCAAATGGCAAAAATATGTCAATGACAAATTGACATAGATTTGATGTGAAGACACTCTAATTTCTGCCTCTACCCACTCCAAAACATATATTAAACTACCCACTCTAAAACACACTTAAAACTGTCAAAGGGAAACTTAGACTTGTTTGTGGGACATATACCTCAGATGTGAAGATGTGATCTTTCCACTCCTTGGCTTTCACAAAATGTTATTAAATTTGATATTGAATCTTACTTGTGGCAAAATTCTTGCTTAAATTACAACACATTCAGGGTAATGACCACAAATGGTTGCTTAGGTTTGGACAGCCTCTGGTGTTTTCATTGTGAACGTTAAGATGAACAATCATTTACCGTAATTTTGGCACTGTAATGCACACTTAAAATCCTTACATTCTCTGAAAAGTCGATAGTGCGCCTTATCATCAAAGTTGTTCCTATATGGGTTGCAACGTCAGACAACGTTACATGACTGATTATGTAGTGCTGACATGCAACCATCATCAAAGATCTAGTCAATGTCATCTTAGTATAATCAGATATAAAGTCAATGCTGTGTTTTCAATGTATACCCAATTCTCAAATCTAAAGTATAACATCATCAAATTGTAGTGAAATGTTGGAATACAAAGTTGTTCCAACCTGACATCAACTTCAGATGTCCGTTATGCTGGCAACTGTAAACTAATCAGAAAACAATTCTTAGTACGCTTACTTCCAACACTTTTTTAAATATCATTACGTATCGTGCTTCAAAACAATATATATACATAACATTAATATGTGTTATATATCTTCCTGGGCTAAGGTATCTGTCCTAACTGTGGTGCGTGCCTTCACAAAAGCAAGAATCATCGCTGAACAGCCAAAAAACTGCGATGAGACTGACTCAGATAATGACGACAAGGAACCCTGCATGCTTGATGCTGAGATGCCTACCTGTGCAAGTCAGACACTAAAGATAAGGACTTTGCTGGATTTCTGGAGGACGAATGACATAAAATGTGAGTGTATTTTTCTGTATTTGTTACAATTGAACAATATCCTGAGTTATTGTGATTGAGTTGAATAAAGTTCAACTTACCTGGTGGTTTTGTTTCGTGTATATATGTTTAATCGTGTACCTTGTAACCCGGTGCACCTTATGCATGAGAATAGACGCATTTACTGATATTGCGCCTTATAATGCCATGAGCCTCATAATGCAGTGTGACTTATGGTGCGCAAAATGTCTTTGGTTCAGCCTTTTCAGTTTGGATCTTGTCAATTTGAAACTGCTCCTGACAGGAGTCGCCACAGAAGATCGCCTGTATCAGGCCTGGCCAACCCGCGGCTCTCTGCCTGGTTTCATGCGGCTCTTTTACGTTCATATCAACATTTGTGTTTGTGTTTTTTTTGTGCGTGTTCGCTTTGCTTGAGTTCAATATGGTATTTTCGTCAAACACGCATGCGCATGAGGTGAAACTCCGCAAAGCAGCAGGGGCAAACCCATTCGAGTAAACAATTTGTGTCAATTTCGTTTTCAAACTGGCAGGGAAAAAATGCACTGCCAGATGAAAATATGAAGATGAACATAGGACGTTTTTAACAGAGTGAGAAGGTTTATATTTTTTGTTGAACATAATGGCAAGCCATTCTGCCTGATATGTCAGACGTCATCAGCGCATTTCAAAGCTTCAAATCTTCAGCGCCACTTCAGCTCACTCCATGCTAACATCGATATGGAATTTCCAAAAGGGACTGAATTTCGCAAGCACAAGTTGGACACTTTGAAAAGTCAGGCAGAAAAGCAGGTGCAGTTTTTCCAAAAAATTCTGAAGCACTCAGAGACTGCCACGCTTGAAAAACGCTATTGTAAATTATTGTGTTTTTGTTTGTGGACTTTGTTTAACTGAGAGTTTGTGTGTGTGAGACAGTGCACACAATGTACATTGTTGAAAATGACTGGCCGGTGGTCTTAGTACTGTAGGAGTCAATTTCTCTCATTATCATGTTGGTGTGTGACATGATAATGTCACACAATAAATTTGGCTGAGCAGAAGTGTGTGTGTAAGAGGAAGGGATGGGGTGATGTTCATGTGTGCCCATGTGTATGATGTGGCTCTTTGCGGTAACACAGTAAAAAATATGGCTCTTAGTCTCTGACTGGTTGGCCACCCCTGGCCTGTATACACCACCCTCAATCCATCCTATCCTCAAGTAATCACACAAACAGGATGGTTGTATTTGTTTCTGTCAACAGATGTCAGGTGCATGCCGTCTGTGCATTACGGTTCATAAAAACCTTGAGATAGTTTGACTTTATAAGAATGTTTAGTGTACTGCCTTGTCATGTTCAGGAGGAACATCTATCCATGGTGGAACCTAGCATATATTCGGTTAGTAGGCCAGAACTCTCCTCATAGTGGAAGCAGAGGAGGATAGTCTACAAAACATCGGTAATGAGCCTTATCCCAGCTTTATTTTGGTCTTTATCAAAATAGGTTGACTCAAACTGCAAACAAAGCGGTAACCAGGGCTCTTTTCCAGCTGGGAAAGCGGAGCAAACTCTCTTTCCCAGCTTGCATTGGCGATTAGCGGCCTCAGGCAAATCGCCAACTTCCCTGCTCTCTCTCCTCTTACTCAGTCAAATCATCTACATTTTGAGGTGTATTTGACCTGATCTTGCTCTTTTCTTTCTCAGTATGCCTGGGCTCAAAATAAAAAGCCTGAAAGATGCTGCTTCAAAGCTTCAAAGATGTTGAGCCAATGAATGAATGGCCGGTGCCACCATTCCACGTGATTACGCAGAGGCCATTGTCATGTGAACAACAATGATGGCTTAAATGTGAAATTCATTGTTGAAATGTGTGAAAACTTAATAGTTTATAACATGTTTTGCATTACTTTTCCATAGCTGAAACAAATGTCTATTATTATCTGAATTCAATTGCTTCACCTAATTTATTTGACCTAACAACAATGTAGTCTAAACTAGGAAAAATGAAGTTGCTGATCCCACAGATGCTTAAGGCTAAGAACTTTCATGCATGAAAGCTACACAAGAGCACATGGTACCATGCAACACCTGAGACCCTCCTCATTCACAGGTCTGGACATGCATGTTCTTTGTGAGTGTGTTCTTCAGTTATTACAGTACTATTTAATGAAATGTGTGCACAAATTCTCCCCAAAAAGCACACTAATGAGTATCAGGGAGGTTCTGAGTTGGCCAAAGTGGTTCATAATTGAGTGGGGATAAAATAGGTGTTGTTATTACTTCCTCTGTTTATCCTGTTTTTAAACAAACTACATAACTTCAATCTATGCAAGGGAGTTTGCAGACTTGGAGTTGATTTATTTGGATTTACACCATTATACTATTTATGGTGACTATTTATGGATTGAATATTGTTGTTATGAGATATACAGTGATACATATTAGCTGTTAGTTAGCTAACTCTTTCACTGGGTCAACAACTGATGGGAGTTTGACAATACTTCAGCATTGGCATGGATATCTAAACTAGTATTATTCTATGTAATATTACTGAGCTTGATTGAAGAATCTGCAGCAGACCACTTTATGTTATTGCACTGAAAAGGCAGAAGAAATAATAGCTAATTGTGTCACTTTGAACAACACTTAGATGTTTTTCTTGATGAATGCCTTTGTTAAATGTGCAGTATATGTCTAGTGTACTTTAGTACTGTTCTTAATAGATTGTTCAGATATTCTTAATTACATACAGTACATTTCAGATGATAGTGCAGCTACATATGATCAACCCTGCAAATTTGCAAGAGCCTTGAATGTAAATCACTACTCCCATTGTTTTTGTGTTTTCAGTTTACCTCATCTACTTGGGAGCACCTGGTTTTCCTAGAACAATGACAAGAATCCAAACATTTGTGGTAAATGTGTGTCCTTGAATAGATTAAATGATCTAAGGATTGTGAAATGTAACTTAGTACTCATGTATGAGATAAATACACAATTACCAAAACACGGAAAAACAGTATTACGGGATTCATCTTAAAACTGCAATGACAAATCAAGACTTGAATCAAGACAGCTGAAGTGCATGCGTGCGTGCATGTTTATGTTAGGCGTGAGGCGTAAGAAAAGATTATTATTACAACATGGTGGGAAGAGCCCCTACGGACATCAGAAGTGTCTCAACGTTATGATTGAAATAATTTCCCCAAGTAATGAAGATCATGGAAATATTGGGCTCACTTTCCTTCACTAGCTAGTAATAGTAGCCATGGTATTGGGGTTGCTACAAATTCTCAAATATCTGTACTCATGAGAAATATTGGCAGCAGTGTCCCATTGGCAGTGTCTCGTAATGCAAAGCTTGGTTACACAAAAAAAAACATTTCTGTGCGTATATTGTATGGAAAACATTGATTTTCCATACAATATATATTTTCTAGGCAGGGTATACTGCCACGGGTTTTATCTTATTACTATAAACCCTTTCCGTCATCAAAAAAATAGCCTTGTTCTTATCCATTGTCTTAGCATGGTCTTGTTTGAAGACAGCCTCCTGTGCTGTCTGCTTAAGTCCGGGAAACAGTCCTTCTCTCCCTCTTTCCTTGTCGTATCTGTGGCTGCTTTGCTTACACGCCCATCTTGAGGTGTGTGTAGAAAAAGAAAGCTTGCCTTACTTCAAGCCTGCAATGGCTGTAGTTTCACCATGGATGTGCAGGTCTGTCATTGGATGGGGAACATTAACTGCCACAATAAAAGAAACATCTACCACATGAGCTAAAATAATCTCCATACATTGAGTAAGACTCTCTCTGTGTACTGCTGTGTATATATATTGTGCATATGTCGATATAATGTCCTGGGGACATTATATTACAAACGACTAACGGTCTGAAGTCAGTTGTATGGCTGCAAGGAATGATACCAATGAATGAATGTAAAACAAATGCAGGTTCAAACGTAAACAAATATTCTTAATCAAGGTGGGGGTTACTTCGTGGGTATACGTCATGTATGCTCATGTCATGAATTTTCGTGGTTTCCTGGTGACTGCCCTGTGGCGATAGAGCTCTTCGTGAACGGAACAAGGATGGATTACAATATGCAAAACATCGCCTTCCCACGTTTAAATTTGCCAGCAATGGCGATTTTCTCGTCTTGCAGCACCTGACAGTAAGACATAGGCAAATAAGGGACAGCAGATCTCACCTCGTGAAGATATCCCCTCCAACAAAGATCAGAGCAAGGCTTGACAACAGCAAAGTTGAGAATTCCATCCCGCGCACAAAAAGCAATTGTATTGTAGAAAATCGGAGATTACCGGAATGTAAACCGACAGTAACAGCCTAATCTAGCGCGCTCCAATTGTCATCCGACAGTTCGGAGAGACAAGTGAGGAGCGGTGCTGTTTAAACTGAGGGTGATGAAAACAAGCCATGATCAGTCTCAAAGTCCGTTACGACCAGGAGCACACACTGGAAGGAACGATGGAGAGGTCCAGATCCGAGCACAGTAACAGCAACATCTACACAGTGCCTGTCAACGTCACAGCAGCGAGGGAGAGGGAGGGAGAGAGAGGGAGGGGGGTGGGTGG
>OMPJ01033898.1:4107-16868 GCA_900312935.1 Carapus acus | reverse complement strand
CCCCCTCCGCTTGATTGCTCAGATTACTTTGCTCGCCGTGGCCCCCCCAGCCATCACTCCTCCACCTGTCTCCCGGCGGCTCGCCTCTTTCCACGCAGCCTCAGCGCCCGACGCGTCGATGCGCCGCCACGCCAGGAGTAAGCTCTGACAGCAGCCGCGGCGATAGCGCAGAGTTAATTCTCTTCCTCTTTTAGCTTTGTTTGATCACTACCTCGCGTCCCGCTGCCGACGAGATGACTCAGTCCAATTAGGCGATGTTTTCTTTATTTTCCCCATAAAAAATCAGATAAATCCCCGAGGCGACATTTCTACCGTGTCAGTAACGGTCTAATAAGATGGTTTCCAAAGATGAATTGCTGCCATCGAGTAAATGGCCCACTTAATGCCGCCACCGCGTTCCACCACTGCAAAGAGGAAGACGTGGGGGGGCGGCTGAGGAAAAACAGCTCACAACCGGCCTGTGGGTACCGCGGCTCGCTCTGTTCTGTATAGAGCGGCAGGAGAGACAGACGCCGCCTCAGAGGATCGCCTTCCATCGCTGTTGGAACATCGAACCGCAGCCTGCCGGATCCGGCCGAAAATTACACAGATGAAAACGACAAACATAAAAATGACAAACGAGATGGGTCAAGGAGAGAGTGAGCGGCGAGGGCCGAGGAGGGCCAGAAATACCAAAGTCAAAAATTGGCGTACGTGTTAGTCACCATGGCAACAGAGCTCGGATCTATTCATTCATTAGCGCCTGTAGCTGGAGGTATGAATGCCTCACTGAGGAGGGAGGTGAGAGGATGACAAATGATAATTCCTGATCTTCAAAATGTCATCACTGAGGACTTCATCGTCTTTCCCCCCCCACAGGGAGTGGGGCTCAGAACTTATCAGTCAACCCTACTGAACACCTTCACGTTCTAGAGTAAGATATATTCTTCCACATAGAGAGAGTTTCTTTCTCACATTCTCTCTCCCTGCCTCACATGTACCCCCTCGCAAATGCACACACTCCCCCGCTGGTACCGCTTTTGTCTTAATCACACATGCACACACACCGACATGGTGATTTAAGGTGAGCATTATGGCAGTGTTATAGGTCGTTGTCTTAATGAAGCGTGGTTGAGTCTCATTTCCTGCGTGTGACCTTTTCGATGCAGGCGGGACGAGCCAGCTACAACTCTTGACAGTAATGACCCTTCCTCTCCCTCTCTCTGTCTCTCTCTCTCTCTCCCTCCCTCTCTTGATCGCCCTCTCTGTGGCCATTATTTCGTCTCTCGTCTCTTGTTCCCCGTCTCATGGGTCTTGTGATTCTGCAAATTCCGACCCTGTAACTCTGTGGAAACTCACTCTCTCTCTCTCTCTCTCTCTCTCTCTTTCTCTCTCTCTCGCTCGCTCGCTCGCTCTGTCTGGCTCGTTGCATCATGGTGTGTGCGGTGCACCGTGGCGCTGATAACACGGCGGAGACCTGGAATGAGCCGCCGCTTTCCACGTGGCGAGATGCAAAGTCAGCATCTTCCTCGCTCTCTGTGTCTCTCCACAGGCCACGGAGTTGCTGACGCCCGCCGTGAAACCGGCGGTGATAATGAAGAAGATGCCCTCCCCGTGTACCCCGGCCTACAGTTCCGTGCCAGCCAGTACACGGACCGCATCTACCTGTACTCTCAGGTACTTCTCTGCCCCGTCTTCCCCTTTCCTGGATTGTCAGCTGTTGTTGAAATTTCGGCTGCTCTCGCCAGCCTTGCCCCGCCCACCAACATCAATTCAGATGTTTATGTTTTTCACAATGACACTGAAAATCTTGATTCCAGGCCCACAGGTGCTGCTGCTGAGTCCAGCAAGACTGATGTGTTTTTCATTTTTATGCCCCCTATGCCCACCTTTCCCCCGCTCACTCATTGGCATCGCTTTTTCCGTTATCTCCATGAATGATGTGTCTTGTATGAGCCTAATTACAGGCAAGCAGCGCTCACAGAAACCTGAAACCGCTCAAATCACTGCTCGGCTCGTCGTCATCGCCTGAATCTTTGCAGCTTCCAACGCAGCTTCTCCATCTTAAGAATTAGCCATCGTTAATTCTAATGACAAGGCTATCAGTGCCAGAACGCTCTTCCGCGTGGTTATTTTTCACTATTATTACGCGGTTGCTCCGGAGCGGAGGCGATACAATTACCAGCAATCCTGGTGACAAACGTTCCTGTGGGTGTGATGCCGCCGCTCATAATCCCAGTTATTTTTGCTCCTCACGCGCGTGTACGGCGGCAGGAAAACAGGCATCTCCGTACATGAGAGGGGGAGGCGGAGAAACGACAGATTGCAAACAAGCTCCTTGGTTACAACATGAATCGCCATGGCAACGCACAAAGTGTCACAGAACTTTGGCGTAATTGACTTCAAGTCCAGCGCAATTCGCTGTAAGTAATCTGAAAATACCTGCACGGCATCGAGCATCCTGTAGCAGAGGCTGCCTTTGCCTTTCCACCACTTCGTAAAACATTTCCAGCTTTTCAAAATAATGTCGCCGCTCCATCTGTAAATCAGAACCTGGTCAGATCCTGACAAGTCAGGAGCACCGGTGGCGCTTACAGTCGCATTTCGTCAGGTTTCTGCCTATTCCCTCGCACCCTTGACACGTTTTCCTCTTGTTTGCGTCCAGTGCTTCCGCAATCAGACCACCAGGAAGCTGTAACACACCAAAACTGTTCCTGGCATTGATATTCGCAGCTTCTCCCAGGCCGCCCGGGAAGCATGGAAGCAGGCAGCTAATGACATCAGATAACATTGGGACAGCGTAGGGGCTGTTGCTGCAGCTGCCTGCGAGACGCACACGTAACAAATGCGACGCATACGCGTCTCAAACCACTCAGAGTTTGTCTGGAAAATAACACAATCGGGGAGGAGTGAAGGACGAGTTCATTTGCTTTCAGTGATCTTTGCAAGTCTCCGAAGTTCGCTAATGAACAACAGACGCAGCAGTTCCTCACACACAGACACACGATTATCATAAATATCCAAGTATTTTCACACTATGCCGTCGGTTTTCCTGGAGCAAAAAGTGGTAACGTGCAGCAAGAATTGCATCACTGTCTCAATGGAAAATGGGTAATATGAGTCCACAGATTAAAATTTTTGTTTTTGTCACAGCCAGTATTAAGAAAAAATAAGCAGTGCATGATGCAATACAATACATATACATGATACAATACAGTATGTGTATGAAGATCCAGATGTTTAGATATTAAATGATGAATTAAAGTAAATAATTAAATTACATAATAGTAAATAATGATGACAATAATAATAATAATAATAATAATAAATAATAATAATAAATTAAATTAAATTAAATTAAATTAAATTAAATTGACAATAATAAGATTAATAATAATAAAATTAACAATAATAGAATTAATTATTAATAAAATAATAGTAATAAGAATAATACATAGTAATGAATTACATAATGATATATAAGATCCACATATATACTACAAGTAATTCTGTGCATCTTCATTATTCTTATTATTTTATGAAACATAATAAAAACTATTTTGGCTCCATATAGGCCTGCAGTACAGTGAAATGAGGAATATGACACAATTTATTCATCATTATTACTGTTACTGTTGGATTATACACATTATTTTGCTGTTGCCAATATTTTTTTTTATCCCCTATATTCCTTCAGTTTTTATTACAATAACAATTTGTAGCAATGCAGTATTCATCATAGTATCTGATGTTGGAATGGTGCTTGTATCAGTAACATGTTTGCCCCTGGGTTGTATTTGCACACCGCCTTGTCTGTCAGGATAAAGCTCCACTCAACCTCAGCTTTGTCCCGCTGGACATCAGCCTGGACAACTGGGATGACTTGCCCCGTTCCATCAGCTGTCACCATGACAACCGCATCCAGGTGATCGCCGTGTGTGTGTGTGTGTGTTGGTACTAGTGAGGCCTGCGCCTCCTCGGCTTGCACTGTAGCCACAGTTGAGAGAGAAACAGACTCATCATCTTTCAAGCTGAGAGGAGGGCAAGAGGGAGGTGTCATAGCTAAAATGTTTTACGGGCTGTTGAGTTCCTTGCCAGTCGGGGTAGAGTTTTCTGCTCGCTATGACCACGTGACCTCCCGAAGACAACAATTCGGCGATTAAGCTCGACAAGTCCCAAAGTCAACGTGACGAGAAACTAATGGCGCTTTCCTTCGCGCAGAGAGGAGGAGCACGGCCAGCTCAACTCGTGGGGGCGGGTGGAGCCAGCACACCCACACTGGCTACACAGCGTTGCCTGGGGCTGTGTGTGCGCGTGTGTGTCCATTTGTGTGTTTTTGTCGGGGCTTGTGGGAGGGTCGTGGGGGAGGCGGGGGCACAGCAACAGCGAGAGAAAGAAAACGTAGCATTTTATAGTGGTCGTTAAAAGAGACGGATCATCGCCTCAAACGACCCACACGCACACACACACCAACCGGCCAACACTAAATCCTGCAATCTGCCAGGGCTGCAGCTTCCCCCAACACACAGACACGCGCTCGCACACTCACACACCACTTTGTTTATGTGCGCTTTGTAAACCAGGGGCGTGACTCGCATCCATCCCTCTCCCATCATTCACGCCCCCTTTCGCCCAAATCGGCAATTAAAATCAATACTGTGGAGAGCCATTTGTGTGTGTGTGTGTGTGTGGGTGTCAGGTAGGCAGGCCATGTCAGTGTGTTTTATTGGAGAGGGAGACTGTGGACAACATGTTGCCGCCTGTGAACGATCACGTCTCTGACCAAGTATATCCTTCCAAACCCCTTTATATCATACACACACACACGCACACAGGCACACACACGCATACACCTACACAGACTCCCTGCCTGCCTCCACTTGCTTAGTCTCGTATCTGACCCTTGGTAACCATGGAGATGAGACTGCACTGGCAAGATGGTCCACAAATCGCCACAAGGTTTGGTCCCATTATGATAATCCTATTTTGCACTGATATCACATACACACACACACTCTCTCTCTCTCTCTCTCTCTCTCTCTCTCTCTCTCTCTCTCTCTCTCTCTCTCTCTCTCTCTCTCTGTCTCTCTCACACACACACACACACACACACTCAGCAGCTCACAGCAGGAGCAGGTGCACATATTCTGCAGTGCCTTGCTCAGAGGTCACTTTTCTTTTGACGCTCTCCATATCTGCCCCCGTCGCTCCCTCTCTCCCAGTCGCACGCATTGACCAAGCGAGAACAATATGGCCGCTCAGGGTCGGTAATGCTGAGGCCCCCGAGCCTCAGCAGTCATCATAGCCCCGTATGAAGTCTGTTTACTGCTCACAAAACTCCTGAAGCGCATCACGGCAAAGAAAATTGGCCAATGAGAGCCGACCGCTCTGTTATGATGGGTTTTTCTCTGCGTGTGTGTTTTTGTGTGTGCTCGCGATGGAGTGTTTAAGATTATATTTTCTTCTCGTTTTGAGCAATAAATGGCAATAAACGGCATCGCATCAGGCTTCGGCGGCGGTGGCAGTGGCGGCGACATGATGATTGACAGCTGCCCGTCTCGTAGGTGCAGCGTCTGGCTGGAGAGTGGACTGGCCTCGCCGCCATGAAGCAGAAGCTGCTGCGACGCTCCGGTCTCCTCTTCAGCAGCCCTTCCCTCGGTCTGCAGCAGCTCAGTGATGCCCAGCGGTCACGTTCCAGCACCCAAAGGTGAGGTCAAGGCAAGGTCAGTCGGGCGAGACCTGACAAAGCTCACCGCTGCTGGCCATGAATGTAACAAAAGATCGTCAGCTTTGCGCGCAAGTGTGGAGGATTAGTGCTCCATGTGTGTTGTGGTGTGTATGTTTTTGAGAAACAAGCGCTATTGTTGGTGCACTCGTTAAAGCAGGCACAAACAATTTGCTGATTGCAGCGCGGCCTTGAGTGCTGTGCCGTGTCGTCTTTGTGTGTTTTTGTCTGAAGTGAGAGCTCGGTTGACAGTTTCTCACCTAAGTGAGTGTTTCTCACCGAGGCGCGTGTTTTGGTTCGTGAATCAAATCAAAGCGCACGTGAGTGAAGGTTTTCCATCTGATTTGATACCTTGTTTATTTTGTCACTAATCAGAACCAATCAGGCTCAGCACAGACTTTGCCACCTGCAGACGCTCCCATCCTGCCGCTTCACCTGAGTTCCCCCCTTGTCACTGGCAAATTTGAGCGATGGTGGTGCATGAACGTGGGCGTTTCTTTTCTTTTTTTTTTTTTTTTGGCATCCTTTGGGCTTCTCTCTGCTTATTGCCTCGACAGAACGCCCACCACAGTAAAAACAACTCACCTCAGATATTCCACTGTCCTATGCTGAAAATATCAGCGGCTGGTTACTAGGCAACGCGTGCTCGCAGCGTGAGTGAATCAGCCAGCGATTTAATATTTTAATTATTGTTGTGTGAAGGATCAGATGTTTGCGGCATGGCTGAGTCTACTTAATTAATTAAAACGTGTATCACAAAAATAAAGGTGAGGGGGGGCCGTAATAACACGCGCAACAGCCGCGTATCAGCAATATATCAGCATGTCAATGTTTTCTTTAAAGACGCAGGGGACGCTCATGTTTGGGAAACGATGGGAATCCCGCGCTTACAAAGCTGCGCAAGCGCCGATATCTCAACCCCAACGGGGGGATTCGCCGTCAGTTCAAAGAGTAATTAATGTCTTTGTTGACATGCTAATGTTATTTTGATGCCGGGCTTCTTAGGATTACGCCTGCGCGTGTGTGCGAACATGCACAAAACGGTGAGGTTAATACTCTGCACATACTGCGTGCGTTTTTCCCGTCAAGGTGGTCCATTGTAGCGCACAATCTCTCACACACACGCACGCATTCCCGTCTAGTGTGTGTGCGTGTGTGTGCACCGGGGCACACAGAGCAGCAATCCATCAAAGTGGCTGCTCGTTAGTCTGATTTCACACAGGTCCGTATGCAGTCGCTGTCCTTGGTGCTGAAGTGATGCGGTTTCACTCAGCCCCGCTCAAACCGCGCTACATGAAAAGACAGCGAGCAAACACACTGTGTTTAGACATGCCATCTGGCTGTTGCGGTTCTCCATGTTGGTGCTGGTACCCTTGATTAGGCGACGAGAGTGTTTAGCTTCTTGCTTTTCCTGTCTTCCTCTGACCCACTTTGGTGTTTCAGCAAAAACTTATTTTGTTTTTTGTGTGCAGGGGTTGTGTGTACGGGCGTGTGAGTGTGACTGTTTGCATACAGTGATCAGAATCATCAGGCTGATAATAAGTAACTGGAATGCAGAAAATAAATGAAATAAAGAAATCTGATTAAGCAGTTAATCAGATTTGTAATCAGCAGATTCGGTGACCATCCAGGTTCACAGTTACAAAGTATTGCAAGGCAGCTCAGCTCAAGGCCATGGAATTCATCAAAGAAGCTCAGATTTGTTGCAGTGTTTCTCCCCTCCTGATCCGTACACTCCAGGAACACCGTCTGAGTACACACACACACATTTTCAATGTTTGTGAAAGACACCTTTGTAAACTAGTTGGCGGGAAAGCAAACAGAACATCATCAACACAAATCATCTTAATTGAGTTATTGATGGAATGTACTTTTATCTCATATAACTCAATTTATCATCATTAATTTATCTCTATTCATTTTATTTGTTTTTCAGTCTGACCTGCGTAATTGATTACTGATCGTGTATAATGGCTTTCTCAGGCCAGCAGCAAAGTGAGACGTGTGAGAGTTTTGGCTTCGCTGTCCTAAAGATGTTCCAACATTAATCCTCTCCTCCCTCAACACAGCATTGTCTGACAGCAGGCCACCACACACACACACACACACACACACATTCACGTTTGGTGGTGTGTTTGTGTTTCCCCTACCACTGGTTGCCATCCTATCTGTCGTATTTTTATCCAGCGTGCGTGTGCGTTTGCGCGTTTGCGCGTGTGCGTGTGTGTGTATTTGTCAGTCTGTCTGTTTGTTTCATTATTGCTTTTCATTATTGCTTTGGCCTGATTGTGTTGCCCAAAACTAAATGGTTTTGTCAGGGCAGGACAGGCCTTCCCATCTCTCTCCCCACCTCTCTCTCTCTCTCTCTCTCTCTCTCTCTCTCTCTCGCCACCTTTGAAGAGAACCCCCGAAAATGGCACAGTCCAACCTTCCACCCTCTGCAGAGGACCGCTGGAGTGTGGCTCATTTCCCTGAGGGTGTCATTAGAGCGCTCCACACCGCCCCCTCTGGACAACGCTAATATTACCCGTGGGGGTGCGGGGGGGTGCACTGATTGGTCATGGCTGGGGTCGTTTTAATCCCGTGGGCGATTGACATGACGCCATTGGCGTGATTTTTCGGAGGGCGCCCTCGGTGTTGTCATCCGAGGGACCATAAACGTGGCGGCGACGGCGTGGGATGGATTGGATGAGATGATGGATGATCCCTGTGGGGAAATTAGATCACTGTGGCAGGAAAACCAATCAGATTCAGCGGGAGGAAGAGGAGAAACACAAAACGCACGCAGAGACACAAGAGAAAGCGAGCAAGCAAGAGGAAATGATCCGATTATTCCCAGTTTGACGCCAAACACAACAATACACACGACAACATCCAGAACATTTCAGGCCCCGCCTCCTCTCGCCGTCTTGTCATTTCACCCCATTTTGTGTCCTCGCCAAGGTACCTCAAGAGAGAGGAAGTGGCCCAAGCGTCCCTGGAGACGGCCCGGCAGGAAGGGGGCAGCGTCCGGCTCGTCACCAAGCAAAACTTCTTCGCCAAGAGGAAGTCGGCCTCCTCGCTGACAACGCCGCCGCCGGAGCGCAACAGGTGGGGACGCCGGGACGCTTTTTCCCTGCGGACAGACGTCTCGGGCTGCGTCTTTCCTATCCCTTCTCCGTCGTCTCCATGGAGACACGCCGGCTGCACCTGGTGCCAGCTCAGCTACCCGCTGAGTGCGTTAGCAGTGGATCCACGCCGCCACGCTCGCGAGCCGCCAGTTGACTCCGTGCAGGGAACATTACTATGGAAACACACTCGCTCACACACTCACTCACATACTGACGCACCCCCTTAGAGACATATCGCTGAAATGTCCCTGGCTTTGTTCCTCCTCATTTACCGTTTTTGTTTTCTCTCACTCGAGAATCTCTTCATTACGCGTTCCTTCAGTACACTTGCTCACACACACAGACACGCTTATTTGAACAATTATCCACATTTACCACAACACTGACACAGCTTAGTATTGGGGAATGATTGTGACTGTTCTAAGGATTCAGGATTCTCCTCAATGACACTTTTTTCCCCAGTCCACATACTGTATGGTCACACGCACACAAACAGACTCCTCATCTCGAATAGTGAATGTAAAGATCTTTGACATGTGTCATCACCAAATGTTAAAGCTGACTGAATCTTATTCTTCTCTGTCCAAGCATCACAATTTCTGGTCATTACCCCAAATAAGAGTTTTCCCCAGTGAAATTCGTGAGCGCTCACTCCGTCCAGAGTGAACAGAACTCGTGCACTCCTCCATCTTTGCTCTCCTTTGCCTACTTTTTGTTGCGATCATTGTGATTTCCAGGTTTCACACATGGATGCTGTGTCACTCACAACACGCCGAGAGCTTCCTCAGAAATATCACGCATTTCCCACGACTCCAGTCTCTGGCTGTGTCTCTCATCTTGTGTGTCATCGTATCCCTAATCTAGTCCTTTATATCGTCTTCTATCCTGTCCTTCATTCACTCTCTCTCTCAACACATCTCTCCTTCTGTCTCCCGTTCAATGTCTCACTCCGTCCTTTCGTCATCCCCTCTCTCATTCTGTCTCTTGTTCCGACTCTCATCCAGTCTCTCATTCCGTCTCTCTAACTTCAGAGTGTAAGCGAGTGTTTTCTGCTCTGCCTCGCTGTCGCTTTGATCACATCCCCCCCCCTGTCTGTCTGAGCTGTAACCACGGCGACACAGAATTTAGTCCATCTGTCCCCTTCAACTAGGCTCCAACCAGGCCTCAGCCCCCTGCTGGGCTCACGTGGCAAATGCCCAAACCCTCCGCTGCCAACACACACACATGCACATATTCATACGCTCGCTAGATCTTTTTTGAAATATCTTAATTTTCTTCCTCTGCTGTCTCCCTTCCCTCTCCTCCCTCCGCCTCCTCCCCTTTTTTGTTATTATATTTCGGCGTCTCCTCTCTCTCCAGGCAGGAGGAGGATCCCGTTACCTCAGCAGAGGACGGAGGAGTGTCAGAGGCACAGGACACAGGTTACTTGCAGGCTGTGAACTCTGATGGCGCCCCCTTGTGTCTGTCCTGCCAGAAGGCCTGTTCCACCACCGGTGGGTCCTGGGACACCCGATTCTGCAGCCACAGGTCTCACACACACTCCAACACAATTCCAGCTTGTGAATCTTAGACCCAATCCGGATTACTGCCTTTGCCTTTGTAGTTGAAAATAATTAGTTTTTCTCCTCCAAACAACACGATTCTTATTGCCGCAATGCCTTGTGAGTGGGGGTGAGGTGGGGCGGGGATTGGACGAGACGATGAAGTCTGCGTCAGACAGCAGCTGGGTGTAAAGCCTGAGGTTTGGAGCGGCAGATGGAGGGCGCTTTACCACAGCGCCACCGACACCATCTGAAGCGAGCCGTCAATCAAACGCCCCACGCTCTTCGTCTTCCTCACCGCCAATGCACGCCCATCTGCGGCCCTCAACACCAAACCTTCCCGCTGCATCTCTTGCATGGCTTATTAGTCAAAACACAGCGTTACTTCTCCAGACCGCTTAGCATACAACGACAATCTTGCAAAACTGGCGACAAAATGGCACTGATGTCTCTCCTACGCGGCGGCCCCGCAGGTGCCAGGAGGAATTCCAGCTGCGCTCCAGCCAGTCGTACATGCGGGCGAGGGTGCTGGAGGTGGAGCACGGCGTGTGCCAGGAGTGCGGCCTCCAAGCCCACCAGCTGTACCTCAAGGTGCGCGACGCCCCGCCCACCCAGCGCAAGGAGATGCTGGAGAACACCTGGCTGGCCCAGCTGTCACTCAAAGAGGTGGGACTCACGACACGAGACTAGCATACGCAATGGGATATCTCTAATGCTATGCTAGGTCCTCGAGCACAGTGGTTCACAACCCTTTTGGGGTCCTGGACCTGAGGACCCTTTGACCCTTTGGGGGGGTCAATTTTTACAGAAAGAGCAGAGAGTGAATTTTAAATAGTATTTTGGCTCATAACTTGAAATGGAAGCAGATCCTTTAAGGCTTATATCAACAGCATCATGCAGTAACTTTAACAATGAATGTTCCAGGACCTTTTTCAAGAGATGTTTTATTTTCATGTACCCCTTTTCACGGACCCCTTGCAATTATTACACGGACTACAAGGGGTCTGCAGACCCCCGATTGAGAATCACTGCTCTACCTTGTGCTATGGTAGATTTCCTTCGCCTAGGCCAGGGGTCGGCAACCCAAAATGTTGATAGAGCCATACTGAACCAAACAAGTAAAAAAAACAAACCTGTCTGGAGCCGCAAAAAAATTCAAAGCCTTATATAAGCCTTATTAATGAATCAAATATTTATTCTTAATATTTTTACAACATCGGAAAACCTTAAGAATCTTTGTGTCACATTTTTCCTCCCAGAAAAAACATTTAAAAACAAAAAAATTACATTTTTCCCATTTGTATCCATTGTCATACATTTTTGAAAATGCTCCAAGGAGCCACTAGGGCGGCGCTAAAGAGCCGCATACGGCTCCAGAGCTGCGGGTTGCCGACCCCTGGCCTAGGCCAGGCAAGGCTGAGTTTGTTTTTTTTTGTCTTTTTTGGTTCATGTGCCCATTGTGTTGGCTTTTGTTAGCATCGACATGTTCAATCGAGTCCCTCCATGTGCAAAAAGTGGGATGCTCACACTGGAAAATCATATGGGTAGCCATCTTTTTATCAGTCTGAATCTTTTGTAGCTCTCTTGCCCTCCCTTTCGTTTCCCCCTCTCCTTCCCTTTCCCCCCTCTCTCTCCTCTTGCTGATTTCTTTCCTCCGTGTCGCTCCCCTTCCTCTCCCTCCATGCATTTTCATGTATCCGTGTCTGTGCACTAAAATAACAGCACCCTGTACTCTCAATCTCCAACGCCCGCCCACATACGCACGTACAAACTGACAGCCACATACACACACACACACACACACACACACACTTGCACACACGGAGTAAATGGATCGCGGGGCCCATTGATTTTCTTCTTTTCTCTCCCACTGCCGGGCCTCCACCAGTAAGCCTGTTTGATTTGGTTGGCCGTTATCCTGCAAAGCCACCCCCCACCTCAAACACACACACACGCACAAACACACACGCGCACACACACTACCTTCTCTTTCACTCGCCCGCAGCGGCCTCAGCACCAATCGATGCATGGAGCTTTAGAGGAAACAAACTTGGCCCCATGATAAGACGGCTCCAGATTACCGCCTCATTCTCTGCTCTTACCAGGGGGGCAGTGTGTGTGTGTGTGTGTGTGTGTATGTGTGTACTTACATGTGTAAAAGGTTGTTTTTTCCTACCATGGGGTGCCTTTTGATGTGTTGGTGTTTGTATGTTTGTGCTGGAGTTAGAGTAGTATCAAGAGGTGTGTGTGTGTGTGTGTGTGTGTGTGTGTGTGTGTGTGTGTTTGGGTGGGTGTGTGTGTGTGTGTGTGTGTGTGTGTGTTCACAGCGGGGTCGTGAACTCTGTACCTGCTTTAAATCTGGAAGGATCAATTGCCCCTCACACTCACTGTCGACATTCGAAGCTG
>OMPJ01033895.1:0-14436 GCA_900312935.1 Carapus acus | reverse complement strand
AATTAAGTCCACCTGCCTCTCTAAATAGCACTTGTAGTTGTTGCTGCGAAGAGCCAAAAGGAATAAAATGAAATTTGTAACTGTTATTATAATCCAGTTGATAGCATCAACATTTTTATGATCTTTGCCGCTGTAAAGGTTATGTTTTCATTTCCACTCAAACGTTGGATTTGGTGGAGATGTTTGGTTGTTTTGTTTTTTTCACATTAGTGGTTTTATAGAATCATATTTTCTTGACTACTCAATGGTGGTGTTAATGTTTCATATTCCAGGATTACAAACTTCTAATATTAAGATTTGTACGTAGAGAATCTTGGATACTCTTGGTGAGTTAAAGTGTCTTCTGTTATCATCCGTTTGCTGCAGAAGTGTTGTTTGTTTGTTTCTCTCAGCAATCAACATTTTTTTCCCCTCATTTGTGATTTGTGAATGCCCACCTCCACATTTCATTTTCAGGGTTCCTTGTGCATTCATGCACTCCCTCTTTCCAATTTTCAGGGCATGAAGCATATTAGCGTGATTAGCAGGTGGCCCCAAATGTTGATTAATGTGATTTGATACAGGGGGATAATTCTGCCGGCTGCCCAATACGCCGCTGATCCAAAAGACAATGGACATTAATTATTATTGTTACTAATGCACTTGGCGTGAAAATTCTCATTACGAAGAGAGAGAGAAGGAGAGAGAGAGAGAGAGAGAGAGAGAGAAGAGAGAGCGAGAGAATGTATTTTGTGATTTCGTTTTAAAGGAGGAATTCCATTTTTAAGCTTCAAGTTCAGAGACCTGTAGTGTTTTTACAAACACACCCTAAAACATTGTATTTGTGTGCAGTTGTAGCTCGCCTGGTAATTTATATCCTCTGATGTTATCGGTTGCGACTATTTGGCGAAAGTTCCTCCTTAGGTGTTCAGTTGCTGCGGCACTGAGAATCCAGAGGAAGCTGGCTCCAATTCTAAAATATCAAATTCAAAGACATCAGGTGAGATATTCTTTTCGGACCTCCTTGTGGTGTGTATCATCGGGATACGTGTCCTTCAAAAAAGACCGGCACCATTTCTACGTCTTTCAAACCTTCGATTCGACCCCGGGCCCAGGACACAGCCCAGACCCTGTAAGATTAGACATTTTGTTCTGCTGCAGTGAGACAACTGATTCTTAAACTGAAAGTCGGGAGCTGTTTCTCCCCGACACGATGGCAAACCTTGGCGTCGCCTCCCCGTCCTGCATTAGAATAGAAATAAACAAGCCCGGGGCTGCTGGGAGATTGATAGGCACGCGGTTCTGATCAGTCAACCAACAGAAGCTGCCACTTTCTCGCCTCTATGCTTTATGCACATTTGTGTTTATGAAATTGCGATCGATAGTTTCAATTATATGCGCGGTTGGGTCGTGCCTTTGTCAGAGACGACGCGCTGCTCCCAGAAAACCTTCGTAAAAACGATTGAACTTTGTGTAAAAAAGTTCTTTTCTTGTTTTCTTATTTGAAGCAGTGTCTTTTCTTGACAGCAGTAAAGACGCCATTTTTTTCAGCGCCAGAGCAGCAAAGCTGACAAAAACGACATAAAGAAAAAGTATTATTATATGTGATGGTTGTTGACATTATTAACATTTTGATGGCTGCCATAGGGCCCTGTGTCGCTAAGAAACAGCCACTCGTGCAGGCAGCCGTTCCTCTCGGCAGGAATTTTCACTTCACACACACCAGACCAACTAACAGCATTGTGGCTGCCTTCCAGTGACGTGTGTGCCAGGACCTTGCTAATGCGCGCACACACACTTACTTGGCTCACCTAATTGGAGCAGAGCTGTCGTTATTAAATACACCACCTGTATTATTTCCTCGGTGGGGGTTGGGCGATCTTGACTGCGCTGGCACTGCGGGCAGGAGTGACCCAAATCCAACTTTTTCTTTTTTTGTTGCCCGTGTGTGACCCAAATTTGAACTCTGAACGGCACAAATCAGATTTTTTTTACCTCAAGGCGTGGACAACCACGCGAAAAATTGGAGCTAAAATCAAAAAAAGCAAATCAGTATTGTATCCACGTCTCTGTTGGATGATATTAATCCAGGTTCCCACCTCAGAACCAGAGAGCTGTTAGCTCAGCTGCCCCAGGAGCGACTTTTGGCGGTGTTCAGCTTCTTGCTCGGAAATTCTGGTTTCTACCATGTGAAAGCGTCCACCATGGATAATTTCAGCATCTGTTGTATTGAAAAATGTAGAAAAATGAAATGACTAATAACACAGATGTAACCAGCGGCTGAAAATCGACTGGTTCCACCGGATTCTGCTCTAAATCCCTCCTTTCTCCCCTCTCCAAGGGAAACAGGAACATCTTGGCTGCTCTCCTCTCTTCACTATGGGCCTCGAAGGCACCAAATAAAGTTAATGGATGACTTTATTCCGCCGTGAATGCTTGACATCAAGGGCACTCTGCGTAATACGTTTAAAACGTCCTCAACCAGAGAGAGCTTCTGCCAAACTCGGCTTTATTGCCGCCTGCGCGGCATTTGATGCTGTTTGGGGTAAAGCGGAGCTACTCCTGCTGAAATTATGGGCGAAGAACGTTGGGCGGGTTCGAAGAGACAAATGTATTAGCGTGGTGGCATCCCCGTGCTGCACTTAATCAAGCATGGCCGCGCTCCTACAGGGAATCGATGCCGTTTCCAAAATGGCCACTGCACTTCATACATCACCGGCGAGAGGAAATTTGAAATTTGGTTGTATGAGACGCCAGAGAGGCTCAGGTTTCCATCAGGTGATCCTGTGTTAATTACCGTCTCCACACCTGTGCTTGTTTACTGTCTGCTCACGGTAATTTTGTGGTTCATTTGTGTGCCGGCGCTGCCTGTCAGAAAGGGCTCCTGATAACAGGATGGCAATTAAATCTTCCGCCTCCCTTCCTGATTGCATAGTGCTGTTTTAGAATTAATCCTGATTTAAAAACATTGGATTTTGCGACTTAATTTAAATAAAATATTGGCTTTCTCCGCTCTCAGGCGGGGTCTGCAGGGCAGAGCAGCTATCAATTGAATGTAGACCCTAATTGGTTGGTTTGGTCAGGTTGTTGGGATTTTTTTCCCCCTGGTTGACGCTGCAGAAGAAGACAAGCAGGACAGAGTGAGCGACACTTCTCCATGGACTCTATTTGGAAAAGTAGCCATCAGCCATGCATGATGTTAGTTGTGGAGCGTGAAATATTTTTCGCTTTTATTTGTAACCTTTTAAGCTCCATTGGAATTTCAATGTTCGCAAACAAGCTTCGCAATGAGTAAGTTCTCCAATAAAGTGCTGAAAGCCTCCCAGCTCTGGTAGTGGATTATATCGACTCACCCTCGGCCAGTTTTGACCGCATATTTATATGTGGTCATGGACGCAATTTGTGTTCAAACCACTGCCTGTCCTTCGTCTGTGCACTCGTCCACGATCACGTGCTTGCCAGGGCCACACTGATTCCGTGCAGCCCTTTTTTAGCATTGGCCCACGTCTTTTCTGCAGCTGCAGTTGTGTCTCTGCCCACATTTGCCGTCTGATTTGTCCCCTCCGAGAGTCAAAATCGCTCCTGGTGTGCCTGCAGCCTTTTAGAGGGCGGTTGTCTTGATCTCTCTGTCTCTGTTGAACATGGTTCCACCTTTTTGGGAGTATTCAATTCAATTCAGCTCAATTCAATTCAATTTTTATTGCATGGTGCCAAATTGAGTGTTTCTGGAGGGTTACTGTTCTAATGGTCAATGAAAGAAACACCCCTGGACTCACAACACACCACCAGCATTGGTCCAACCTCCAACTTCACCTGTTCCTTCTCTCCCCTCCCGTCAGCCCCACATCTTTTCAATTACCTTGGCTGTCTGATGTGGGTATGGATTGAAATTTCATTGACTGCTCCCAAATCCCTCCTCTCTAATCCCCGTAATTCCAGCGTATTGTATTGTCATTAACCACTCGCTGACTGGTAAATACAAATCCCTTCACCTTTCAACTTTACAGTCTATAATTGCCGTATTCTCTCTTCAGAAGTGCTCCCGAGGGGAAAAGGGGGAACAGTACACAGGAAACAGGCACAGCGGTGCTTGACACATTAATATGGAGGTGTACCCGGGTTGTCTTGGCGTTGGAAGGAAGGGTCCGCCATCACTGACAGAGCAGACACGCCAGCTAATTAGACCTCTGCAACCTCCCAGTGGTGAGGCACTTAAATGCCTTGTCTTTGAGTTGAAGCTGCAATCTTCTAGTTCCTCCCCGGTGGAGACGGATCTTCTCTGTGTGTGGCTTATCGGACAAAATGGGAGACGCTCACTTTGGGGAAGAAAGAAAAGAGAAGAGCCTCTGGGGGTTGCTTGAAATCAATGACTTCTAATACACTGTACATTGTTGAAAGAATGCCAGATATAGAATCACAATAAGACCACCAGCCATCTGTTACGTTGTACATCAACATGAAGTACTCCATCTTAAAGGCCACTGAATACAATTGCACAAGAGTTACATAAATATCTGTAAAAATCATTGTACTGTACCTCCAGATGAGCTGATTGTGAGCCTTCCAGCTGTGTGAGCTTAATATAGATGTAATGCCATTATACCGCTATTTACAGGATGTTATGCAATGTTGTGCAATGTGCCGTCAGCAACCGTTTCCTGCTTTTTGTTGCATTGTCAGTTCACACATAGAAACACGAAGTCCAGTTTGAGATCGTACAATCTAAACGTAAGTGTTGGGAGGAGAGGAAGTCTCCCATCTCTGAGTAGATTATTGGAATTGTTATAGGATTGTCTTAGAATTGTTTGAGAATTGTCTTGGAATTCTTCGAGTTGCAAAATCAGTGACTTCAATTGCAAATGTAATTTTTTCAGTGAAATGCGGTGCCGAATGGGTAAATTGCAGAAAATGGATGTGAGGCGGCACACAGAGAAAGATGGAGCCTAATTAATTCCCGTGAGAGCTACTCAGGGCCATGATGACAATCTTCAAACTGATTTATGTGATTTGGGGAACAACCCAAAAAAAGGCAGAAGGAAAGACATCACTTCACCACAGCGTGACTGTAATGACATTAGAGCTTTTCACGACACTACTGATCACAAAACTCATGTATAGACAACAAACTGCAAAACTAAAAGCCGTTTGTTTGCGGGGCATAGTTACAGCGTCATACTACCAAGTTCCCATTTGCAGATAAACATGTAAATGACAGTTTACATATCCATCGCATCCTATCCGAAACCCAATCATCAGATTTAAATTGCATTTCCTGGTCTCCATCAAACAGAATTCAAATCAAATGTCCAATCACATGAAAAATGCATTTGCCGCCTGTTTGAAGTTTTCACCTCCTTGCAGATAATATCACAGATTGTAATCCACTGCAGCAGCAGCGGGACTCAGACTGACTCCTGGAACTCAATATATGCAAATATCAGCCAGGCAAGGTTCACGTGTAGTGATTATCCCCGTACAAGATCTTTGATTAATTCCGCACAGTTCGGTGTACATTGATTGAAGGAGCACGTTTCCAAATGACCTGTCTGGTGTTGCATTGTTTTTTCTAACACGGGCAGCGATTACTTATAGGAAAAGTGTGGTCATTTTCCCTGGTGTCTAATGTATGGAGACATAATCACTGAGGCATTAAATAGGTGTCTAAGACCTAAACAAGACATACACCAAATTTCACGGCTTGTAATTTGCCATCATTTTAACATCCGATAAGTGATGTTTCCCCGCGACTGGAAGTATGATACAGAGTGTTAGCCAGCGAAAACTCCACTTATTCTACATAACGTTGAAAATCCGAATGTGGCAGTCGGCAGCCGTGGAGGTCATGGTGTCCACGCAGAGTCTGAATCAGAGAGGCTGGACTGAGTATCTTCTTGAAGACGTAAGGCTGCACTGAAAAAGCTTCTGGGATGAGAAGGGAAACATCTTAGAGAATCAATCCAGAAGCTGCAGTGCACTCAGCTTTCATTTCAGTGTGTGATGTCGTGGACACAATAGATTCTGCAGTCTTACCTCCAGTATATACTTAGGGAATAAAGGTAAAAGACATCTAAAATAAGACAAGACAATACAATACAAGATAAGAAGATAATATGAAGATGATAAGAAGATGACAAGAAGATGATGGGATAAGATGCGATAAGATAAGATGCAATACGATACCATACATAACAATATGATACAATAAGATACCACCTTATTTGCTGAACTCCACCTAATTACTCATTCAACAACAAATGTTAAGTAAGAAAAAAACACATGTACGGCACACATGTACATTTTCATTGTGAATAGAAAAATATATATAGAGTATATTGCGATACATCTGGTTTAGAATACAACATGCTAGAGTCATGCGACTGCATTTACCGAAAGACTGAAGTGATTATGCAGTTTGAGATGGAATTTAATCCTGCTAAAGTGTCAAACTTGAACGCTGAGCGTGGACACACCTTTGTTTGACTTGCACTTATCAACATGTCAAATCTTTCATGGTTCAGTTAAAGCAGCACCCACTTTGTGTCCCGTCTAGGCATGGACTTGTATCGTTGGATCATTTGCATTGCAGTGGATATTTTACCTAATTTTTTTTTTTTGCTTTTGTTTTGGTCGATATCAGGTTGTAACTTTCCTGGTCCTGTAAATCAGGCCAACAAGCAGAGGCGGTAGAAAACAAAGGGCTCCTTTGTGGAAGCAAGCGAGGCAAAACACACATCAGAGACACAAACGCCAGCGAGATGCCTTCGTATATATCGGCCGCGTTAGCACGTCAGATCTCCCTGGCCCCCGACGTGCTGGAGAGCCACCAAGCCTGCGGCCGCTGTTTGAGTTGTGTGTGACTGCCGTCTGTGAAAACACACATGGGTGAACGGTGTGTACTTCACACTCATCAGGTCCTGCAGTGATGGACAGCACACACACGTTATCTCCACAGGGGGAAGCGATCAAGGCTAAGGTCACACACAACATAAACGATCCCCGGTGCTCGCCGAGCGTCTCGCAGGAAGCTCCTTCATTCGTCTTCTCCGAGCTCCTTGTCTCCGCCGCTCGCTCGCTCTCTCCCACGTCTCGTGCTGCCTTTCATCGCTCGTAATCTCTGAAGGTTTAACGCAGGAATTACTTTTGAATTCCTTATCGCACCCGCCACAAAGGCCGATCATTTTTAATCATTTGAGGCGAGTAGCATTACTTGTTTGATATTTTCTAGGTTCGTTTCCTACCACAAATAAATATTTATAGCGTAACAGTTTTTTTGGCTGATGGGAGAAAGCCATTATTTATACAACCCCAAAGTGACTGTAATCGTCGGAGGCTCCAGCGGAGACGTTAATACTGGTGAGCACGTGCGCGTTGTAACATAATTAAAAGTTGTCCAGGGGCACAGACTGCTGCGGGGTACAATTATTCATAACTGCCAATGTTATAACATGAAAGTGTGGGGCGACGCTGCAACGCACACAAATTCCAACACGTTTAAATTAGTAAAACACTCTCTCTCACACACTTACACACACAGACACACACACGTGCACTGAAAACAAAGGGTGACGCTTATAACCTGTTTTGTAAAAGGATATAAAATGAAATAAAATAAAAGGAAATAAAATAAAATAAAATAAAAAAGTATCACCAACAGCAATGTATTATTATGAACAACAACAACAACAACAACAACAATAATAATAATAATTAAAGCTGTTGGTAGCAAATATGCTGCCAATCAGGCTTCAGGCTCCCTCATGACACCGATATCCCGTCACGTGTGAGGAAATATTTTACGTGCCTGTTACATTTTCTGTCGGGCATCCAGCTCCCATTGGAGCGTATTTGCAGACAAATCGCGAGCTGCTGATTCTCTGATAATTAACAGTTCTCTCCCCCTTGATACTTGTTTCACTCATCTGTGAGGCTATTCTAATGGACCGCTGATTTGCAAACAATAAACACGCGCGTGTAGACCCCTTCCAGCCTATTCATAAGGTGCTTTCGAGACTGCCGGGCTGATCTGGGATGGATGCTGCATGTAATTAATTTCTCATTGTTTGCGCTGGACGGGGTCACAGCGGGTTAATTGAGTCTTACTTCAAAACTTCTTGGCTGGGAGCCACGTGTGCGGTCGTTACTGTATAGTTGTTTTAATTACAATAAAAATGTGGCCGGCCTTGCCGAGCGTAATGATCGACTAATGCTGTGTAAACAACAACAAAAAGGGGGCTGCCGGCCCTGTTCAGCCACCTCAGTGATGTTTGCAAACACATCGCTTCATCTGGCATTGCCTGTCACGGCTGCCGCTGTAGGGGGGGGGGTGTTGTTGGTGTTGGTTGATTTTCTTTCCGGTCACTCGGCAACGCTTAAGCGCAGGAGGAGGATAATCTCAAAAACAAAGCCTGTGGGGAATTGGCTGCAGGAGTATTTTGCCAGGCAGGTCGCGATGCCGTTCGCAGCCTCACAGCCTGACTTTGGAGTGCCGAGCTGAACTTCTCACGGGTAGTAAACACAATTCAAAGATGCCTTGTTGTTGACCTTTCCGTCGGCACAAAGTAAAACCCATAATTAGCTGCGTAGTTTGGGTTCAACGGGTCGTCCTCCACTGTCGGCTTTGTTTCATTGTAGTTTATATTTCAGGTCGAGGGAGGGAAAGAGTTTGCAGGCGATGCTGAGGGTGAGCAGAGATGGAATTGCTGTATGTCAAAGGATGATGCCACTGCTTTGGCGTAATATGAGGTGATACTGTTTGATGATCTATGATATTGCGGCTCAGATTAATCCTGCTACTCCAAGTTGCAGTATGAAGCCAAAGTGTGTTAGAAATGCCTCCAACAACTTTTACAATAACATTATACCCAGAAACGTTTCAATTATTCTTGCCGCTCCCTGCCTGGCAAATACATGTTTACGTGCCTTTCAATGCATGTGTGCATAAACACTGTATTTGCAGCAAAATACATCTTTGCTGTAGTTGAAATGACATTTTGATTGTGTTTCCCTCAATGAATTATCTCTTTTTGTACCTTGTGTGTCAGCGTGGCAACCTGTCATTGGATTTGTGACAACTTTCGCGAAAACTCGCGAAGAACCTCCAGAGTCTCGGCGGGGAAATGAATGAATGATTTGTCCTGTGCTGCATAATTCATCCAAGTCTGAATTATCATGGCATCTTTCAACATAACTGTGAGGTTATAAATGAATGCATGATCTGCACGTTGCGCAGGTTGCACAAATGAGTTGGATCACAAGTGCCTGATACAACGGTTGTGATGGCCTATAGTCCAACGGCACCTGTGGAATCGTGTCTCTTGACTGATGTGCCGGACGGCCAGTCTGAGACCGCAGCTTCTCTCTCACGTCACGCAAACTAAACTCCTGCGATCTAATTATGCGGATAGCTCTCCAATGTGTTCTGCTAAAGGAATGGTATAAATATTAATTAGGTGCATTGATCTGCCAATCTACCGTCACTATTCCGATGAGGAGACGTGCGCTGTGATGTGAGGACCTAAAATATCCAGAGCTGTGCAGCTGCTTCACAGTGGAAAGCACACCGAAGACACTTACTGATAAAGGGTTGACCTGGTCGAGGCGTGTCCTCAGCTTGATTTCATCATTTGCACCATTTTCAGGTGGACTGTTCCAAATAATTTGGGATACAGTCAAAGGTTTACCCAAGACTGCACCAGTCACGACCATGTTGAAATATTCAGTAAGGGTAGTTTGAACCTTGGCTAAAGGTACGCTGGGGTTTTGGGGTTTGGATATCATGGGATGTATCCTTGTATCCATTTACTGTCCATGAAATATCAGGGTGTAAAAATCAGTGATTCAGTGATCGCAGTGAATGAGGGAATAAGAAAAGAAACCACCCAAATATCAAACCTGATAAGAGATTCTATTAATGCACCACAGAAAATGGAATCATCCCCATACCGAAAAAAAAAAAAAAAAAAAGTCCTCACACTGGTGAATCTAAATTGGACCTTTTCTGTGTAAATGAGGTGACCTCACCACGAGACATGGGGAACATTGTGTTTCCGTTTGTCTGATGACAGCCGGGGTGCGGGTCAGAGCCGACAGTGCAAACGATACACACGAGGTCGAGTGTAATCACACACACGTTTTGAGGGAAAATTAATCACTTGCTGGGTTTTTCCAACAGAGATTTCAAGTGTGATTCTCCCTCTCTGACCTTAATTTTCCCCTTGAATATAAAAAGGCCGGTCGCCAGAGAACCAAACGACTTTAGATTTTGTGTTTTTGTACTTGACACACATATCCGCTCACCGTAACATTTATGGAGGCAGTTTTTCACCCGGATGCCTGACGCAGACGCGGGAATGCTGACTTCTTCGTCGGCCGACGACGGAAGAGGGGGCAAAAAAATCCTTTTTTCTCCTCGTGTACAAGACATCCCCAATTCTAAGCTGCCATTTAGCAGTTATTGAAGACAGATGAGGGGGTGATAAGGATGATAACGGGAATAATTCAATTGATGAATCAGGGATGGTGAGGATTCTATTATCGCTCTGTGCCTGTCTCATCCATAACCAGTAGGCCAAAGCCCGCGAGCAGTCATTTCCCATCTCCCGCTCTGTCTGGATGACTGATCAGGGTTGTGATTGTCTCCCCTCCCGCCAACACACAGCGGCTCCATACGTCAGCAGCAGCACATACATCTTGAGCGGCGGGTCTCTAACTACGAGCCGGAGCGGTCCAGAGCGGCGGTAAATGTTGCAATCAGTGCCAGAATTGGGCCAATTCCTCATAACCTTGTCTGCTAGTGGCACCTCGCCCTGAATCATAGCGAGCGAGGCCGCTAGCGGCTGCGCGGGTCTGTCAGCAAAAGCAGCCGCGGCGTCACGACGCAGTCGGCGAAAGTAAATCGACGTTTAATTGTCTGTGTCCGCCCAGGAAAGCTGTTCGGGGCGCCGCGGACCCAGTCGTTACACAAAGCTGTCACAGGCGTGTTGTGGGGAAACGCCGCCGCTGTGGGTCACGGCTAACAGAAGACGGGAAGACGAAAGCTGCCAGAGCTCCTGAAATCTGAAAAGGTAATCCTTTAATGTGCCTCACCTTATCTCTGCTTCAACTCCAAAATTTAGACCACGTGCTCTAAAGGGGCCATTTTCATAGCTTTGTGTTGTGCTGGGAGATGTACACAAAGTCCTCATAGATGTGAAAACAGACTCTGTAGTCTTTACAACGCAGGCCATGGATAAAGACAATTTTCCATCATGGCTGAAGATTTCCCATCTGCATCTTTTGGATCCTGGCGCAAATATACGATACAAGACGACTCATTCAGGATTAAAGAGGAACCTGCTGACCCACCGTTGTCCGGGTTGTGGTCGGTCGACATATTTGGGTCCAGAGCACAACAGCAGAATCAATACAGACAACGTGTTCCAGGATTTATCTCTGAGAACTCGGTCGAAACGCGGCAATTTTTGCAAATAATTATAAGCGATCTATGTTCTTGGATTGCACATCTTCACCAGAAGACGTGAGAACAGAAGCGGCCGCTGAAAGGCGCCGAGTGGAAATTGATTGTCCCCTTTTCTCGAAGTCACACCAGCTTTCAAAAAAGAAAGAAAACATGCTGATCAATCGGGTCGTTTAAGCGCAACCGGCGTTGATTTTCACAAGTTTTACAATGGCGACTCGATGCTTAGCAGAGCCATTAGCTACGGATGGCTTGCGAGACGTGGCATCGATCGCCGGGCGGGTTGTCAAGTGTGACAATCATTTTGCCACCAAAATAACAGAGCTGACTTTGCTGGGGATTGTAAATGTGTGACCTGCCTAAAAAGTGTCAGCAAGACTTTGCAATTTACTCCTCACAAAGTCTCACCTTGGTTAAGGCAGACATATTGCCTTCCTCCCATAAGGGACGCACATTCGGATTCCCATTTTTCCAGGTTTTTTCTATCACACTCCCGGGCCAAAAACAGGAAAAAACAAACAAAGAGACAAAGACACAAAACATTACACACCCAAAATCAATCCTGTCTGAAAAAGAAGTGCGTCCTCATGTAAAGTAAGCGTCAATATACCGTGGCCACAACTTTAGTATACATTTTTACGAGCTAACGGCCTCTTGAAGGCAGTGTAGCAGGTGGGCGAAAAAGTCAGATAGACATGTGGGGAAAGTTCACGCTCCGAAGATGACACCACCGGTAGTTTTGATCTGGAATTTGTCATGGACAAAAACAAAGAAACGCACGTAATGCAGCTTTTTATGTGAAAGGCAATCAATCTGGCCATTGCAGAGGGAAACAGAGTGACAGTGCGTAAGCTTGGTGTCGATGAATCATTGGTGAGACGTTGGAGACGGCAGCTGGAGGAATTAAGTCAATGTAAACAGATGACAAAGGCCTTCAAGGGGACATACAAGCAGATTTTCTAACCAGGCATGTTACTGTCGAGTTGTTATTGTGTTGATGCCATGCTGCCCATTTTCAGGCACAGTTAGGGTTACTTAGTTTAACAAAAATCTTTTGTGTACCGTCTGTCTGTCTAAATATTTCATTTTACAACCTGAAAACCTGTGACCTATATTCAGGTGCGGCTTATATATGTACAAGGTTTATTTTCTTTTCAAATTCATGTATCTATGTATGGACGTGTGTTTTTAAATGTGTCTCTAAGAGGTGAGACAGAGAACATGAAGTTACAGCGAGAAGTTACGCTCTCAGATGCTTAAGTTAAGTTTGTTTTAAGATAAGGCTTCTTATGGAGGACTGGCAGGCTGGCAGGCACTTTCTGCGTAGTCTCCACTAAAGATCCCTCTGGCAAACAGCTTTTCTATATTCTCTGCTATTTGTCATGTCTCACATGCTAACAAACCACTGTCACGAATGGTGTTTCTGGGAATTAGCAGGAGGAATCAACAGAGAGGCAAAGTCACCATTAAAAAATACAGCACAAAAACAAATCCTTGGGAGATCAGAATCAGCACGACTCCTCTAATTCTCCATCTCTGGTGCCTTTACTGTCATGACGGTCTGGCCTGGCACCTTTCCCCTCCTCTTTTTCCCCCTTTGTTCCCCTCAGTGTCAGGCTGCTCTGCCTCTCCCAGGATGACCCGGCGTGGGCGAGCCAGCAGGGCCTCCTCCTCCTCCTCTTCCCCGGGCCATGGCCAGCACAGACCCGGGACGTCTTGTTTGTCCCATTCTGTGTACATTTTCTGTTAGGAGGAGCGGCCAGTCAATGAATCTGGATAATGCGAGAGCCGGGCCACATAACTCAGCGTGATGGGCCTTACATTGTGCCAGGAGGCCGTAAATCTGCGGAGGGAGACATGAATATGCAGCGGCAGTCGCTTTGGCTTGTTGCTGCTCCTCACAGGCCCGTTTATGCCTCATACACACCACACTCAGAGAAACCGGATCGACCAATCAGACGCAGCTACAGCAAATTAGCTGCATCTACAATTATGGTCATCTATCTATCTATCTATCTATCTATCTATCTATCTATCTATCTATCTATCTATCTATCTATCTATCTATCTATCTATCGGTCTATGACTGCCTGCTTGTCTGTTTCTCTGTCTGTCTCTGTCCGTCCGTCCATTCACCGTCACTCCATTCCCTCTCTCCCTATCTCTCTCTCTCTCCTGCCTGTCTGTTTCTCTCTCTGTCTGTCCCTGTCCGTCCGTCCATTTACCATCCCTACTTCCCCCGCTCCCTCCCTCCGTCTCTCTCTCACTCTTGCCTCTTGTCTATCTATCTCTACAGTCTATCTATCTATCTATCTATCTATCTATCTATCTATCTATCTATCTATCTATCTATCTGTCTATCTGTCTGTCTGTCTGTCTGTCTGTCCATCTATCTATCTATCTGTAATCAGTCCTAAACTGTCCATCACATCAACGCTTTAGAATAAAATCATATCTCAATCAGAGGGGGAAACAGGTCGACACACACACGCACACGTGCTGAGCCGTTTGGGTACCATAAAGCCGCACTGCCAGCGTCCCGGCCCCTCTGCTGACACTTCGCGTCATTCTAACAACACCGATCCAGTTCACAGCAGCGATCGGGGCGTTTTTTCACCTTTTTTCCCCGCTTGCTGGGGACAATAACACATCCAGGGGTGTGTAGGACGCGTGCTGGCTCTTTGTTTGGGCGCACGGGGGGAGACGGTGCAGCCCTCTTTGTGAATGCCTCGTTGGTGATGTGTGGCAAAATTCAAAACAATGATAATTTGGGGGGAATTGGGTAGGAATAAGGGAGAAATGATGAAAATGGAGGCGACCCGGGTGACTTTGAGCGTCCGTGGAATCGCCTCTTGGACACAGTCAACAACTGTGCGTAAGGACGCACGTCTGTAGAAGCACCGTGGAGGGAAGGAGGGTCGACACACACGCGCACACACACACACACCCGCGCACACACGCGCGCGCGCATACACACACACCCACACACACACACACACCCC
>OMPJ01033893.1:0-10982 GCA_900312935.1 Carapus acus | reverse complement strand
GAGCCGGCTCCTGATTGGACGCGAGCCGGCTCCTAATTGTCAGCCGCTTCGCTCCCCTAAAATGAGAGCGAAAGAGAGCAGGTCCCACAACGCTGCAAGAGGACAGGAAAGGTAAAAAGATGAGCGATAATAGGAAAAGGAGCAAAATTTGGAGTCACTTTAATGTTATTGATAATTCCAAGGCAGAATATAGGGTCTGCAAGGCAAAGATGTCTTGTAGAGCTGGCTCCACAAACAACTTGCACAGGCACATGAGAACTGTCCATCTGGCAGTTCAATTAGAGGAAAAAAAAACAAGCAATTGATGTCAATGATGGTGCCAGTGTGTCAACTGAAACTGTTCCTGCAACCTGAGTGTCTACAGCATCTGCTAGTACTCCTGCTCCACCACATTCAGCTAAATTTACTACTCAGAGCCCTATGAGCCAATTTTTGCAAAAGTTTCTGACCACAGCAAGGCAGAAGACCATTGATGAAGAACTGGCCAAAATGATTGCATGTGATTTCCAACCATTTTCAGTTGTTGATGACAAAGGATTCAGAGGATTTATTCATGCACTCAATCCAATGTATGCAATTCCAAGCAGGAAAACACTCCCAAAAAATCATCCCAGGCCTGTATGACAGAGAGCGTGCTTCACTGCAAGTAAAAAAAAGTAAGAAAAAAAAATTCATAATTGTTTGTTAACTTTATTTATAAATAGTTAAATGTTTGGTTTTGCACTTTCTAATTTAATTTTTTGATCACTCTCTTGGTTGTATTAATAAAAGCGTTTTTCTACAACAACCATTTGATATACTGCATGTTTTTTACATAAGTAATTAATATTGCGCATAATTTTACATTTTTGTTGGCGATAAATTAATCTAAGCACCAAAAAATCTGAAGAGCTATTTGGGAGCTGAAAGAGCCGGCTCTTTTCAGTGAGCCGAGCCACAAGAGCCAGTTCTCTAAAAAGAGCCGGAATTCCCATCACTAGGTCTGCGTACATCTGCATGACACGATTAACTCACACTACCTCTGCGGTCGACTGGTAGATCGCAGTCGACGTGTTGGGCACCCCTGCTTTAAAGTATCACAGGAGACATAAACAGTGTAGTCAAATTCACCAATTCAGAAAAGGAACGTCACGATGATCGTCCCTGCATTATCTTAGCACCATCATATCCTGTCTCCTAAAACAGTGTTTTTCAATCGGTGTGCTGCGGCACACTAGTGTGCGAGAAGTTGTTACGGGTGCCGCGGAAAAAGTAGTCACGTAACTGTGTCATTCAATTATTTTTGCTTATGGCAGGAGTACATGTTTTGAACTTGAATTAATTTAGTGAAGTAATCATTTGCCACTGTGTGGTTGTGTTGGACAAATATATTGTCTGATATATGCATGAAGAAAGCGGGCTAGCTTCTATAATTTGCATGTCACCAAATTCAAATTCTCGTATGTACCAGTGGCTCCACTGTATTTCATCAAAGGACTTATTGGGCTAGGACTAGTCATCCACAGGTCGAGGGTCAGTTGTCTCCTTTTCTGCAGTTGTTAACGTTTGTTGTTTGTTGTTTCAGCAACACAGCTTTCTGACATTACACAGAACATTTCTAACTTTGGCTATAAATTCCACAATAAGTATTAGTGGTTACCCACCACATAATGAGATTAGGTACCTAATGTAGGCTATGTACTGTATATCTATAGATTTTGCAGTTTAGATTTAATGAGTGTGCGTAGAAAACGTGTGTAAACCTACGCATGCCTCTGACCATGCGTAAGCACAACATCCAGTGGTAGAACAGTGAAACTACAAATAGAGCCCATACAGAGTGTCGAGCGATCTCAAACTCCTCACCGGTTCCCATTCCCTCTCATGAATAAATGAATGAGGGAGGGAGGGAAGAAAAGAAAACTTTCAATTAGACGCAGATGCGTTGAATAATTGGTGTTACAAGCTATAAAAAGCAGCTGTGACAGAACCCGCTTTAAACGCACCATGGCCTGGCTGGCGCTCCTTTAAGATTTAGAGCACCGTGCGGTACGCAGGGAGCTTTTCAGAGACCGCGCCGATGTGTTTGCGGAGAACACAGAGTTCCTCCTCAGCAGGATCGCTTCCCAAAACATATACTTATGGATCTGTGCCGGGATCTACAACCTATGTTGAAGCGGGAGACAAAACGCTCCAAAGCTATCCCTGTGCACATTCAGGTTGTCTCCATCCTGGGATTCTCGGCCACCGGGACGTTCCAATGGGAGATCGGAGACATATGCGGCATCTCACCGCCAACTGTTGCTAGAATCATGCTGGCTGTGTTAGAGGCAATCATTTCTTTAGCCCCGGACTACATTCAATTCCTGTTCGAACACCACCAACAAATAGAAATCAAGCAGGGATTTCATGCCATCGCCGGCACCAACATCACAGGTGCAATAGATTGAACACATGTTGCTCTCAGGGCACCATCACATAATGAATTTAATAACGTTAACAGGAGAGGATTTCATTCTGTGAATACATAAATAATTTGCAGTTCCAGTATGACCATTTTGAACGTTGGTGCCCGGTGGCCCAGGGGAACACATGACACGTTTATTTTACGAAACAGCTGTGTGGATGAGCGCCTCCAGTACAAGATGTTTTTCTTCTGTGGGCTGCAACGCGCTTTTTAGCGCTTTTTTAGCTCTCGGGCGACCCAATAGCGTTTACGGCTGTTGCCACCTTCTCCCAAGCTGCAGTTTTGGTTATTGAAGACATATTTGAATTTAGCGTCCCAAACAATTATTGTTGGTGGTCCTCTACTTTGCTGACAGGAATCTGTGCCTGAAAAGTTAATCCTCTTCGCCTTTTCTCTGTGTTGCCAGTTTGGAGGAGAATATTCTGTAGCATGTTCATAAGGGGATGGTCCCTACCATATATGGTCAATTGACGGCGTTTTTCTTCATGCAAATGACCCCAAATGTGCACGAGCGCAGCAGTTGTGCACAGGTGACAGTTATCATTGCCAATTGCGCAGGTGTGTGCGTGCGACTGGCTTACGCACGTTTAGTAACTGCGATTTATTTTTTTTTGTTCTTTCGGCTCGTCCACACGATCGAAAATAGAAGCTTTTCTGAGCACAGTTAGTATATAAGGCCCCTGGTTTACAAACACAGCGACTGTAGACAGTCACTGCTCCCTGGATTTGGAGTATGTGACTGTTAAATGCAGACCCATTTACCTCCCCACAGAGTTTAACGTGGTCATGATCACTGCTGTTTACATAGCACCAGACGCTAACGCTAACACGGATATCGGACTGTTACATAACACCATTAGCGCCCAGGTAAACAAACACCCCAACGCCTGCACATTGTTGCTGAGGACTTAAACCATGTGGACTTAAAACCAGTGCTTCCCAAGTTTCACCAACATGTTGAGTGTGCTACTAGGGGAGCAAACACATTGGACAAGGTCTTCACAAACATTAAGCAGGGCTACAGGGCAAAACCTCTTGCACACCTGGGCCAGGCCAACCACGTATTATTACTCCTCATCCCGGTTTACATTCCACTTAGGAAAACAGCGCCCATTACAACAAGGACAGTCTACAAGTGGCCGGAGGGAGCCTCTCAGCAGCTAGAGGACTGTTTCAGGATGACTGATCGAGGCATTACTGAACACCCAGACCTGGAGGTTTTTGCTGACAGTGTTCTGGGCTACATCAAGCGCTGGACAGACACTGTCACAGTAAGAAAACAGATCAGAGTCTTCCCCAATCAGAAGCCCTGGATGACCAGCAAGGTCCGGAAGCTGCCCAAGGAGAGGAGTACTGCCTTTATGTCTGGCCCAGTACAGCACGGCTCGCGCCAACCTGAAATGGGGCATCAGAGAGGCTAAGTTGGAGTACGAAAAAAAGATCGAGGACCACCTGGCAAGCAACAACAGGCAGGTATGGTTGGGTGTCCAGCACATCACCAACTAGGACCGACCATGGAGCTGTGGGAGGCGATGCAGCCCTGGCAGAGGACCTCAACCACCACTTTGCTAGGTTCGATATGACTGAGGTTCTATATGACTTCAGACCAGTTGCACTGACCCCCATAGCGATGAAGTGCTTTGAGAAGCTTGTCAAAAAGCACATCAGGTCATTCATCCCGCCCACGTTTGATCCACACCAGTTTGCCTACAGAGCAAACAGGTCTGCTGAAGACGCAGTGGCAACGGCTATCCATGCTGTTCTTTCTCATCTGGAACAGCAGGGGAGCTACGCACGGCTGCTCTTCATACACTTCAGCTCTGCCTTCAATACCATCCTCCCCCACAAGCTGGTGTCCAAACTGTTGGACGTAGGTCTCCCGTACTCCACCTGCCTTTGGATCAAGGACTTCCTCTCCCAGCACACTCAGAGGGTCAGAGTAGGCCGGCACCTCTCCACAGCCATCAGCTTCAGCACAGGCTCACCTCAGGGCTGTGTGCTGAGCCCCCTACTCTACACTCTCTACATCCACGACTGCACCTCCACCCATCACAGCAACACCATCATCAAGTTCGCTGAAGACACCACAGTAGTGGGGCTCATCACTGATGAGTCAGCCTACAGGGATGAAGTGGAGTGGCATCGGAATGGTTCCGAAACAACAACCTGCTCCTGAACCCGGACAAAACCAAGGAGCTTGTTGTTGATTTCAGGAGGAGGACCCACAAAGCAGTTGCGACGTGGCTGGCATTGATAGGTTCCTATGTGTGACTCCCCTATCTTCATTTTTGATATAGAAGATTTCAGTGGACAGGGTACTTGCACAGTATCTATGGGGTGGGAAATTGCTGTAATCTAAGCAGATGCCCCATTCTGTACTGCATCTTGAGATAACTCCTGTTATGATTCGGCGCTATACAAATTAAATTGACTTGACTTGACTTGACTTAACAACATCATGCCCCTTCTGATTGATGGGAATTGTGTGGAGAGGGTCTCTGATTTCCGATTTGTGGGAGTCAACATCGGGGAGGATCTGACCTGGGGAGCTCACACTACTGGACTGGTGAAGAAGGCTCAGAAGAGACTATTTCCTGAGGGTTCTTCAGGGGATACATCATCTCAGAGAAACTTCTGAAATCCTTCTATTGCTACTCGGTAGAGAGCATCCTCACCTACTGCCTCTGTGCATAGTTCTCCAACAGCACAGTAGCGCAGAGGGTCATCCAGACCGCCCAGAGGATTATTGGCAGCCCTCTTCTCTCATTGCAAGAACTCTACAGTTCCCATTGCAGGAGAAAGTCAAAAAGGATCCTCCAGGACCCGTCACATCTGGCATATGGACTGTTTGAACGTCTGCCCTCAGGGAGGCGTTTCAGGGCAATCAAGTCTCGGACAAATAGACTTAAGAACAGCTTTTACCCAGCTGCCATGAGTCACCTGAATAGTATCAAAACAGAACAGTTTACAGAAAATGCATTACACTCCGGTCAGTGTTTAGCATTTACATTTACATTTACATTTAGGCTTCTACACTATTCCAGTCAGCTCAAACATTCCCAACCCATCTGCGCTGCTATTTTCATTATATCATTATTTATACGGATATTTATGTTGTGTTCATATTTTTGTGTGTATAGAAACTCTCTTTCTTCTTTCCTCTTCTTCTTTCTCTATTGAAATATTTACACCGGAATGCTGCACCTTAGTTTCATTACACAATTCAGTTGCTGTAATGACAATAAAAGATTCCTGATTCCATCAATTCTTAAAACAGTTGATGGTGCCTACCATAAAGTAAGAGCTCTGTGATCCCAGAACGCAGGGTTTAGTGCACAGTAGCATAGTTTTCGCGAGCAGCCTGTTGGCCAACAAGTCAGTGATAAAGCAATAGGAAATTGGGTGGGGTCTTTTGTTGACAAATTTTCCATACAATTAGAGTGAATAATTTGGGGTTACATTGTAACCCTGGTTCTCTGAGAACAGAGAATGTCTCTCTACCACATCTAATATATATGTTAAGGGTTTACTGACATTCTAGCAGATGACGTGAAAACTTCTTAAGGCACACCACGCCTACGGTGGCTTCCCCGGCGCCCTATACATAGGCCCGACTGCACAGGTATCAGCTGATTCATTCTGATTTGAACGGGTCCCGAGCAGCCAGTGTTGGGGAGTAACGAATTACATGTATCGACGTTATGTAATTAAATTACAAATTTTATATAATTGTAATCTGTTACATTACAGGGAGAAAATGTGAAATTTAATTACAGTTGCTTTTGTAAATTTCAATGATTACAATTTTAGTTACATTTAAAAAATGGCCTCCTTCCAAAACTGCATGTTGGAGACTGACGCTTCTGATTGGCTGTCTCTGGTCATGTGCCATTCAGTCAGCGTCAGACTCAGCAACATGTCGGAGGCGCGGAAAAATATATTCCTGAGTTGGAAACACAAACACCACTTTTTGAGAAATCCGACAAGGGCCCGAACATTATTGTACAATGCAAAGAGTGTTTGCCAGCGGTGAAGGTGCTGTCAACGTCGAAACAGTCGATGTCAAATCTAAAGACACATCTTAGGGTACGTATAGCCTAGCTGTCACTCAGTTACTTGCAAGTACTCACATAAAATACAATTGGGAAGTAGTGCCAACCTTCTGTGTCTCTTTTCATGCTTATTAGATTACGTGATGACAAGTTTGATTTTTGAATGACACAGAGCAAGTGCTTTGATTTAAGTTCTGCCCAAAATTTGCATTGACATTTGTGAAAGTTGACAGATATGCTAAGATAATGAAAAATGTGATGTGTATGCACAGCTGTTCTCAGAGTAAAAACTGAAGTACTGAAGTTCAATCTTGTGGAGTCTTTTATTATATTGTCTTTATATAGGCTTAAGTACTGCTGAAAGGTTAACACTATCAGGTCTTAAAATGTTAAATGGTTAACAGTCGAGAGCATTCATTCAAAATTAAGGAAAGTAATGTAACCAAAATGTAACCAAATGTAATTAGTTACATTGCTTTGAGAAAGTAATTGAAATAGTTACACCATGGGGGGGATGGGGGGGGTCGACAATATTTTCGCTCGGCCGCGAGTTGTCGATGCGTGACTACTTTGTCCACGGCACACCTAACGACTTCTCACCGCACACCAGTTGAAAAATACTGCCCTACACCGCCCAATGAGAAAGCCTAGACTTAATCGCTGGCTTTCCCAAACAGACAAATAGCTGATCAGTGTTCCTGAATGCAAATCTTAAGTGCCCTAACGGGCACAGTACTGACCATTGCAGACCCCTGCCTGCCCCCTGGGTGGGCCTAAGGGCTCGCAGCTCCACTGCCTGCTTTATATGAAAATCAGTGAGCACCTTAGGTAAGAATGCTGGGTTTGGACGGAGGATAACCCCTGCATCCTCTGGAAGGAATCGGCAGCAACTCTCCTGCACCAAGAGAGCATGCAGTTCCCTTACCGTCTTAGCAGACATGATTGCCAGGAGGAAAGCCTGCTTGAGTGACAGCCGCTGAAGGCTCACAGTTTCCAGAGGCTCAAAGGGCGCCTGTCCTAGAGCTGGCAGGACCCCGCCAAGGTCCGATGTCGGGATAGTTGGCCTGTGGCGTGGCACCAGCCCCTGTGCCCCCTTGAGGAACTGTGCTATCAGGATAGCGTCCTTCACAGTTAGCTTAGCCTCCCCAGTGTGAGAAGCTTCTATGGCCACTGCTACACCCCTCAGGATGGAGCTTGACTTACTTGACTCGAAGAGCTGTTGCAGGTATCTAAGTACCTCTGGAGCCGAGCATGACATTGCACCATGACACAAACAGCTCCCATCGAGGAGGAGTACGCCGCCCTTGTTGATGGGGCTCAAGCATTCTGCAAGGTATGAACCAGCGAACCTGAGAGGCCCATGTGTGATAGGGTGGTCCTCTTAGTGGCTAGGCCCAAAGATTAGCCCCTGTGGAAAAGGGTGGAACTAGGTCCAACTGTTCCACCCTTGGTTTCACCCCAGAGGAACTGGATGCGGTCCCCTCCTAGAAAGAAGGTCTGCCGCCACATTCACCAAATCAGGCACATGCATTGCCCTGAGTGACAGAAACTGTTCGTTTGCCCATGTCCAAAGTCTGTGTGCTGTGTGCTTTATTCAATAAAAAGGTGATGCAAAGATACAGACGTTGAAGAGTTCACTCTCTGACACTGCGCTTCCCTTTGAAAAGCACAAAAAGTCAAATCGTCTGGAGATCTCGTCATTTTACAAAATGCATGTCACAATTTGAACCTGACACAGAGAGCCCATGCCTCCCTGCCTGTTTATGGATGCAGCGGCCGTGGTGCTGTCGGTTCTTACAAGCACATGGCAGCCCTGCAGTACTGGGAGGAAATGCACTAGGGCCAGGTAGATTGCCCTCAGCTCCAAGGTGAAGATATGGCTGCCCTGCCACAGGGCTCCCCAACGCCTAGTGGTCCCTCTGTCTTTGTGGATGGGACCCCTTCCCTCTAGGGATGCATCCACAGAGATCACCTGGCGGCTTAGCACAGGGCCCAGCCTGCTGCCTCGCGCCAAGTTCTCTGGGACCTTCCACCGCTTGAGAGCTGTGCATAGCCTCTCGGTAACAAGCAACAAGCACCAATGCCCGGCAATGCCTCTTGAGGGCAAAGCCCCAAGCCGTACAGGTGCCTCTGTACTGGCTGCATGTGCAGGAGAGCTAGTGGCACCATCTGTTCAGCAGCGGCCATGAGACCTAACAGGCAAACCCAAAGCTTCCATGTGACCCTGGCCCCCAGGTGATCCATACATTCCCTGAGGGACTCCTGTCTGGCCTGAGTCAGCGTCACAGTACCCAGTCTCGGTATCCAGCAACATACTGAGGAACTGGATGGCCTCAGATGGCTGCAGACTGCACTTTTTTGTCGTTTATGCGCAGACCCAAAGACTGGATGTGCGCCAACAACCTCTGGACATGGCATGGCAATCACATCGCTCCTCTATCTGAGCTCATACGAGCCAGTCGTTCATGAAATTCATTTCCCTGAGGCCCTATGATTGCATCCATGCATCTGCTAAGGGTGTGTGGAGCCAGCGATATCCCAAAGGGAAGGACACAGAATTCAACGATCTTGCCGTCAAAGGCAAACCTAAGGAATCTTCTGTGGCCTTGACAAATTGGAATTTGGAAATATGCGTCCTTGAGGTTGACTGTTGCGAACCAGTCTCTTGCAAGGACCGCTTACTTCACCCATGGAATGGACATAGAATTCTTTTATTGTCATTGTACATAACATAACATAAAAATATAACAAGAGAATCATGGCACAATGAAATTAAGGCGCAGCTCTAGTTCATAGGTTAAAGTGATCAAGTACAGATAAATAACAGGCTCAGCAGCATTCGGGACACAACAGGGTGCGGGACAGTCCAGGACAATATATTTCCAGAGTGAAGCAGCATGGGGGGCAGTTCTTGTGCAAGTGTGTGTGTGTGTGTGTGTGGTGGTGGCCCCACCTCTCTGATTGCCTTCTTGGCTAGAAGACTGGACACCACTGAGCTCAAAATCTCTCTGCCTAGGTGACCTGCCACAATGGTAAAAACAGTTACCTAAGTCACAGGAGAAGCACTCAAAAACTGAAGACAATACCCCTTAGTCATTGTTGAAACGACCCAGGAGTCCGCCCCCAGGTACTCCCATGCTGCATGAGGCCCCTGAGGGCTTGGGCCGACGGGGAAAATTGGCATCAGGAGTGGGACTTTGGACCCTGGGGTGCTTTTCCCTTGCGTCCTCTCTTGCTGCACTGTCCTGCATCCAGCCAGACCCTCAGGTCTGACTGAGCCTGACTGGCTTGATACTGCTGTTGGTGCCTCTGCTGTGGCCGCCACACCTCCTGCCACCCCATGGTCTGCCTCAAGGCATTTGACATTTCACAAGCCTCACAACGAGCCCCCTGCACCTGCTGAATCATTACCGTTGCATCTGGCCCAAACATAGCTGTCGGCTCCACAGGCAGCCTGAGCAGACATACCCTGTCATCAGGCTACAACTGGGACTAGGACAGCCACAGATGACACCGCACTTGGCAGAGACCTGAGAAGGCTTTGCCAGCTGCCTCTCCTTGTTCTCTCGTAAGCTTGGGAAGAAGAGAGGAGACATGCTGCAGTTCCTATATCAGCTGCCCCCCACACTCCTCTGAAAGTTGCTGAAGTACGTGTTGCTGATACAGGAACAATATGGCTGCCGTATTGGCCAGTTTTGTCTGGACTGCCATTGCTCCATGCATCTTCACCAGCAAACCATCCATCATATTGCAATTCTTGCTCAGGCTCTTCTCTTTCCCCAGAACTGACTTGGAGGGAGCCACCAGAGCTGCCAATGCAGCGGCATTTAGTGACAGGTCTTGATCGAAGATGACTCCTAAGTTTTTTACAGTGGTGCTGGAGGCCAAGGTAAAGCCATCCAGAGTAGCAATGTCATCACGTAAAGACTTTCTGAGGTGCTGTGGACCAACAATAACTTCAGTTTTGTCTGCGTTGAGCAACAGAAAGTTACAGGTCATCCACGCTTTTATGCTCCTAAGACAAGCCTGGAGTTTAGCTAGATGGTTGGTCTCCTCAGGTTTCACTGACAGATACGGTTGCGTATCATCAGCATAGCAGTGGAAGTTGATAGAATGTTTTCTTATGATGTCACCTAGAGGTAGCATATATAGGGTGAACAGAATTGGTCCAAGTACGGAGCCCTGTGGGACTCCATGTCTAACCCTAGTGTGCTCAGAGGAGACGTTGTTAACATGTACGAACTGAGGTCTATCTGATAAATATGACTTAGCCAGCTTAGGGCGGTTCCTTTGATGCCAATCAGATCTTCTAGCCTATGTAGAAGGATCTGATGGTCAATGGTGTCAAATACGGCACTGAGATCCAGTAGAACAAGCACAGAAGCGAGACCTTTATCAGAAGCAGTTAGGAGGTCATTTGTGACCTTCGTCAGTGCCGTCTCGGTGCTGTGATGTATTCTGAAGCCTGACTGAAACTCTTCGAA
>OMPJ01033887.1:0-11067 GCA_900312935.1 Carapus acus | reverse complement strand
AAGAGTCAGCTGAATGGTAGAAACAAGGTCCGAGCCATCAACATGTACGCAATGCCAGTCATCATAAACTGGCCAAAGGAGGAGATAGAAGCCACAGACATAAAGACAAGAAAGCTCCTCACGATGCACAGAGGGTTTCATCCCAACTCCAGCACCCTGAGACTGTACACTAAGCGGACAGAGGGAGGCCGACGACTAGTGAGTGTCAAAGCCACAGTCCAAGATGAAACATCGAAAAATCCAAGAATACATCGGGAAGATGGCCCCAAAGGATGAGCTGCTAAGCGAATATCTCAGACAGCAAAGGCCCGATGAGTGTGCAGAAGATGAGGACCTGGAGGGAAAAACCCCTACATGGCATGTACTATCGCCAAATTGAGGAAGTGGCTGACAACAATAAGACCTACCAATGGCTGGAAAAGGCTGGACTGGCAGACAGCACAGAGGCACTGATCATGGCAGCACAAGAACAGGCCCTAAGCACCAGAGCCACAGAGGCCAGGATCTACCACAGTAGATCAGACCCAAGGTGCAGGTTGCGCAAAGATGCCCCTGAGACAGTCCAGCACATAGTGGCAGGGTGTAAGATGCTAGCTGGCAAAGCGTACATGGAGAGGCACAACCAAGTGGCTGGGATAGTGTACAGAAACATCTGTACCCAGTATGGACTGGAATGCATGGACTCCCCAAACTGGGAGAGTGGCTCCAGCAGATCCCAGATTCCAGCAACATCCGACACCTCAGTCCAGAAGAGCGCAGTCCTAGGGACAGCTACGATCCTGCGCAGAACCCTCAAACTCCCAGGCCTCTGGTAGAGGACCCGAGCTTGAGGTGAAAACCACCCCAGGAGGGGTGAGGGACAACAATACACACACACACACACACACACACACACACACACACACACACACACACACACACACACACACACACACACACACACACACATATATATGTAGTCCTTCTTGCGTCAAGACTCCTACTTACGGTACATTGCATTAGTGGCTGTGTTTCCGGTATCATTACTTCTCTGTCCTTTTGTAATTTCCTCTCCTACTTAAGGGGTCTGCGGAGATGCTGAGCCTGTCTTGGGGAGGGAATTGCCTCTCTGCCAAATCATACCTTAAAGAATTGCTCAGATCTCGGGCATCGCAAACAGCAGCAGACACACACACACACACTCACACTCACATGCGCACACATACCTGCACACAGATCTCATCTCCACATGTTGGGCACGTTTTTTTTTGATATTTGACAGCTTATCCGGTAATTTGGCTCAAATTCATTAAGAAATATGTACCAACCAGCATTTCTGCTTTATGCTCAACCTGGGTATGTTTGCACTGTGGGAGGAAATGTTTTGAAGCCTCAGAGAAAACGAAAGTTGCTTTTGTTCTCAGCAGCCTAGCCACCACTTCATTCATCTCCACCAGCAGCCATATTTGCACTTTATGATCCCAGAGGGCATCACATGTGTAAGTGTGTGTGGGAAAGGAGTTTCAGCAATTGTAGGCCAGCATTAAGCCTCAGAGGTCCTCAGAGGTTTGGTTTCCAAAAGTCTCAAAGGTAATGCTGTGTTTGATCAGTTTTGGCCATGGTTAAAATACATAATCAATCATTTTCGGCACTGATAAAAAACATTATTTGTCTTTGATCTGTCGATCAGGGCGGTGCTCACAGTGTCTCATTCATCCTGCCTCTGCTTTCATATTCATCATCCAGGCTGCAAAGTCAAAATAAAGATTATCCCAATCACTATCATAGAAATAACAATAATAACAGAGAGAATAGTAAAGAGCAGAATGGAGAGAGAGGGAGAGCGTGAGCAAGAGAGAGAGAATGAGAGAACTAGAGGGAGGGAAGAAAAGAAATTAATGCTATTCACAAAATGGGATCTGGACATTGAAGCATGAAATGCCAAAAAAAAGACAAACTCTAAAAATGCCTAATTCCTATCAGTATATGGGATGAAACTGTGAAATTCTGATTTCCTGCCTTGCATGCCATAATAAGTTGCCATGGGAGACGAGACAACTGTTATTTTGTGTTGGTACTCTCACAGGTCAACCAGCAGATCACCCTAATGCCCAATGGGCTAACAAAGATCAACTTGACCCCTTGATAATGTTATTGTGCTGCAAAGAGCAGTGAGCATCTATTCAGCAGCTTGTTGAGAGTTGAGAGCAGGCCTTGATTGGATTCAATAACTGAGATCTCCTCTTTGGCACCCACATCATTGCCGACGCTTCTTTCTTTAGTCCGCAAACGTTTCACAACTCTTGGTTCATGAAGGGCTTCTTTTCCCTTTTGTCTGCTAGTTTGTATAGCATCTTTCATAGATAAAGCTGCAGTTTCAGAGTTATTTTCAGATGCCAGTTGTTATCAGCAAATATTATCCGTTATTCCTGTGAAAATCTGATCAGATCCAAATCAGATCCAAGATGGCGGCGTGCACAACGCAGCGGACCGGTGTTTTTTACTCAGTGCTATCTCTATCTTTTTGCTATGTTTCATGTTTTATCGGAACGTCTTTCTTTCTTTATTCATTATCTTATGCTTCTTTAGGCGCAGCATCCGGTGCAGGGCGGCAAAGTAAGAATTTCATTGTGCAGGGAAACTTGTTTCTATACTGTACATATGACAGTAAAGCTTTGAATCTTGAGAAAAAAGGTTGTAGACAAACACCATAAATACATTGAACAATTGAACCACTTCAATATTCTAATATCAATGTTAGATTTAACCCATAACATTATTCTAGAAAAACAAGTAATCAGTAAAGGTAATAAACACAATGACACATGCAAACAGATCAAGAATTAATAAACAATACATCTGCTTAGAATATATCAATTAATGAATCAAGTCAGTGACTACTAGCTTTGACAGCTGTCAAATTGTCAAATTGAGTTTGTTTTGCATCTCTACAATACACAGTATTTTTATTACGGTCATCATTTTTCGGTCATCATTTTTTTCCAAACAGGGATGACGCAACCTTATTCATAGAAATTAAAAACATCTCCATCATGAATATGAAAATAGGGAGGGTTACCACCCCTTATCTGTGTTTAGACACTCTGCAATGGCAGAGGAGGAGGAGAAGGGGCAGGAGACGATGAGCCATTGCTTGTCTATGGCGGGTCGTGAGTGGCTAAACACACCTGATTTAGCAAATTGAGTGTGTGTCAGAGCGGTGGAGAGCAAGGGAAATCCGTGGAAATAGGGATTGAAACAGCGATTATAAATTATTTTAATATCCATGCAAATACTCTCACTCAAAGACTCATTCACAGTGACAAATGTCACGCCTCTTCAAATTAAACGCCTGCTTGTAGCCGTCGCTTCTGCGCGAGCTCTTTATTCATGTGATGCCAAAGTCAAGAACAGCAAACCTTTCTGTCCCTGACATGCGACGTGGAGCCTGACTCAGCAGATCCCTGAGCGGGAAAATGCAAGATAAGCCCCGGGACTCGGCTGCTTTCACTGTCATTAGCAAAACAGGCACACTTATTCAAAGACTAATGATATGCTGCACGATCCATCTCCGCACGCTTTCAAGGGCCGCAGCCAGATATCAAATATTCAATTAACTTTTTGTGCGTTAACCTAGATGAATAGTTTGATGTCAAGATAACTGCCTCGGCTGTTGGTAAAAGCCCCGGTGTGGGTGTGCCAAAGGCATCAATCTGTTTTGCAGAGTTGGAGGATTTGGTTCGTGTGATTGAAGTGTACAATCATCCAGTACAATGATTTCAGTCCTGCACTGCGCAGCTGTATGCAAATGAGACAAGGATCACAGTAGCATATTTAAAATTGTGGGATTATTCCATCAGAAAAACAATGTTATATCTTCCACGACACCGCATCTGGCAGCTCATGGTAATAAGTGGGAGCATAATAGCATCCTGATTGGTGTTGTCACCACATGTGGGTGATCTAAGTTTTATTCATAAATGAATAGGACGCAGGACAAAGGCTCTGGGAGTGTTTTTGATTACAGGAATATGCAAATGTGTTTCTTTGTTCAAGCCCAAGTCAGCGCATGCCAAATTGGAAAACATTTAAAGTAAATAGTTCCATCCTTTAAACTCTTTAATGGGAAGTTTGAAAGTGCAATGAAAACAAAATAAAAAAAACAACATTCACTGCTCTGAACTCAGTAATTGGGAATCCATATTTTTTTATTCCATTTGATCCTGGTGTGCGTCTCACCGTTTGTCAGGTCCTGTGCGGTATCGAGTCAAATAGAGGTTCTGTAAAAAACAAAAACAGGTGCCTCTTGGTGTAGAAGGAGTAAATCACTTTAATGACAAACCTGTCAATCGGAGGGTAAAAACAAAGCCCCAAAGCACACCAGGCGGCTTCGAACTGTATGAAAGTTTTAATCATCATCAGAGTTTTGCAATCCCACACCAAACAGACAAGTAGTAGGTTGAAAGTGTTTAGATGGTGTGTGCATTTGTGCATGTGTTTTCACATTCACAGTCCACTTGAGTACAAATGACTTAGCCGGCCTGGCCCGGATGCAACATGAAGGAAGGCAATACAGATAAATAAGTAAATTCTGTTGAATTTGGGAGGGAAATATACTGTATATGTACATGTAACACTCAGTAGTTTGGTGCTCTGCCTCTTTGCGGGCGTTTTTGCATGTGCCCTGCGTTCTCTGAGTTCATTATCCAAACAGTCTGATTTAAACTGCAGGTTTACTCGAAATGATACAACTCTGTCAACATCTCAAGTCATCTCCCTCTACTTGATCCTCGCTGTGTATGATGTCAGGGCAGCTTGGCACCTTTGTGATGCTTTACTGTCTTTGTGACAGACGCAATTAAACAATGCAAGCAGTGTGCAACATTCAGCATGAGTCACTAAATTCTCTCCCACGTTTCAAACCATTGGGGAAATTGAGGCTCAGGTGATAATTGAAGCGATGCGTAGTACATCATCATCCATATCCTGCTCAAGGACAACTCATCAAGTACATATCCATTGAGCCAAGTCCATCCGTGAGCCATGGCAGACTGGTGTAGTGCTTTTGCTCGCAAGAACATTTGCTCTCCAACGAGACTGGTCTCCCTCGCTTCTTGTGGACTTAATTAACACTGCCGACCTCACAGTGTCATTAACTCACATTAGTCTTGTGCTGATTAGTTCTGAGAATTACTCGGTTAGACGTAATCACTATATGGACGGTGTGTGTCTTCCATGTCTTAGCAAGGCATAAATTGTGAGGCAGGTCTGACCAACATTCACATCATTTATGAGGATCTACCTTTGTTCCATTCTACATCTAATAACAAAAAAGCTGTTACATATGAGCCATTATATTGTTATATTAGTATTTTCAAGTGATCACATTGACTTGTGCAAGCCTTGCATTCTCTGTCAGATATGCAGCAAATATAAAGCATTTTATGAGACTTTGTCATAAAATACTTTGCAAATCACCTTTCAGAATCCCACCACAAAAGAAAAAAAGAAAAAAAAGGCTCTTTATGGAACATATAAAGCCACAACACTGAAAAGATTGTTGTATTTCTCTTCAACTCCCCCTAAAAGCATTTTCAAATCAGAATGGAACCTGGATGTTTTATGGGGAATGCAAAAGCAAATATACTGTACCTACTGTTATCTTCCTCTGAAAGCTTTTCTCGCTAAGATTTCCTTGGACTGCAATGTGCTTCGTCCGCATTTTTCTTGATTTAGGCCCAGCTTATCTTAAGCTTATAGAGATGTCAGCAAAACCCCCTTTTAATAGCACAAGGCTCTTAATTCATTACCAAACGTAAACTTTGCTGCAGAGCAGGATGGGATGCGGGTAAATTAGACAGTGTATTTTACTCAACTAATTACTCTGTAAACTCAAGCCACCCTTTGGGAAAGAAAAAAATCAAGACGCACCCGGAATTTCTGTGTGCAGTTATTAAATCTATCTACCTGCTGGGTGTAATTTACCTTGCTTTAAATGACATTTACAGGACTGTAAGCACATCTCCTGATGGTATTGAGGTTGCTGTTGACTGAAAACTGAAAAATTATAATTCACTCGCGCCAACTTTGGAGCAGCTGTTGACTATTCTGTTGTAGGTTAGTAGTCATTAGTAGAGGGACTGGCCTCCGGCATGGTTAGTTAGCGCTGGGCGCACCTGTCGCAGTGATACTGCCTGCTGGTAGATGTGAGACTACAATCACACACTGGGATATATCCAGCCGCAGTAACCATGGCGATTAAACCCACTGACATAGGCCTGTCCCCAGCACAACCGCTGTCTCTCCTCTCTGCTTGCTCCCCACACACACCCACACACGTGCCCCCTGCCCAGCAGCCCTACTCAACCCTCTCGAAAGCTGCCAAGATGGTCCAGCTATTAACAGCTCTTATGAGAGCGATCTAAAGTAGAGCTTTGACCCCTCAAACCAAGCTGTCAGAGGGAGCGCATGCAAACACGTACGTATGCACGCACGCATGCACGCACACACACAATCATCCTTATTTTATCCATAATGTGGAGCTGCCAAATGTATTTTCACAATGATGCTGGCAACAGTGTCATGGTGACAATGAAGGATTCTTATTGTTGTTCTTATTTTTATCATGTTTTGGGTCCGTGGGGCTAGTGGAAGAGCTTTTCTTGGTTGGAATGTGAAGTTTTTTCACTGTGGATCTCATTTGGCCCCACCTCTTCCATACACATTCTTGCATGTAGGTTTATGTATTGCACATACTGTATATATTCCTATATGATCCAATCGTGACAAGTTTATGATTTTGTGGTAATAAGCAATACCACAGAGTGAAACAAAGAATGGACATTTGACAAACAATTAACAAAGAATTTAAATGATAGTGATGGAATTCACATTGCATCCAGTAATTTCAGATTTTTATGTGTCTGACAATTGTGTCACGTGACCCATTGGTCTTGTCAAAGGAGCATCACAGTTTGTATTGTCAAGTACTTGCAGAAGTGGAGGTCCAAGGCAATGTTTTGCCATCTTTGTAGTTCTACCAGCACCTTTATGACATTGCCCCTCTGCACATGTTTTCTTTTGTTTGCTCTATCAATTTTAATTCAATGGTATCATCACATTTTTTAACACTTCAAACTTGAGGGATGTTCACTCTCGATGGAATATTGATATTAGCACATATGTCAAATAATGTATATACAGTATAATTCCATGAAATGCTGGCAATGTCCAGTGACATCAAAATAGGCCTATCACAACTTATGCCCTCCAACTAGACAGACCTAACGTCTGTCTAATTGGTCGAGGACCCCATTTTGCACGGTGATACTCAAAACGATTCCTTTCTGTAACAGTGCACAAAATGCACGAAGAAACACACACACACACACACATCCTCAGGATTTAACCCATAGGTGACATAATGCTATATAATCTGTGCAGACTAATAAAGTTCACCCGTGCACACCCGGCACTGGACAGCTAAGTCCGGCGCCTGGTTCTGCTCCCTCTACATGTACATCTTACTGTAGCACTCACAAAGCACTATGTGCTGCAGTAATAGTAATATTGTCATACATATGTGACTGCTCAGTTATTGTTAGCCAAACCTGTGATGGATATATAATAGAGGTTTTGTGATACACATTCACACCCATTTTCTTATAAAGATAGATATGTATAAGCATTATTGTACAAACATAATTCTATAAACAGACCCACAGTCCTGCAATATTTCAGTAAGGCGCAGGAACTACATAAAAGTATTAATGGAGCTAATGTACACTATTTATATTGTGAGTGTTGGGTTTCACATTTGATAAATTTGATATACTCATTTATCCTCCCGGGAAGTCACGCCTTTTCGTTCTACTTATCGTAATTCTGTGTGGAGCCATGGGCCGATGCGTTATTCAGTGTGTGGGTTCATGGTCTTGTCCAGCAGGATGCAGAGGACAAACATGAAATCCACTGGTCTCAAGAGTTTCTCAAGCCCAGAGCCACTTCACATCCTCTGATTGGATGTTAAGTGAGGTCTGGTCAGCATTGCCTGGTCGTCACAAACATTTTCTTGCATCACGGTACCTTTGAGTTGTTCATGTGCAAATTGCAGAGATACAATTGCTTTGCAGACTGACTCATGAATAAAATAGTCTGAGAAAAAAATCATGAAATGGTAATATCTATGAAGATTTATCGCCTTGTTAACACCTGCTAACAGCACATTAATTTTGCCATTTTTCATTCAGCAATGACTAACAATCATTTTAGCAGCTTGAAATGATAAAGGAATATACCCATGACCAAGTGGTGTGCAAAATGCACATTATTATGTACAGTGACAAGCTTTTGTTTATGCTTTCTATCTCGCCATGTCATTAACATTTAATCCATCCATCTGTGATGAACGTGTCATTCTTAGAACATTTCTGCAGGAGAGATTCACAACAGATATCTGCACACAATTGCAGACACAGGCAAATATTGCCCCTAATTATTGTGTGTTTAAAATGAACTGCAGCTTCACTGACAGCAGAGTTCCAGCCTCCGTTTACTCACAGGGAGGCATGTTTGCCATCAACATGCCCGTGCTACATCGTCTCAAAGGGAAGTGTGCATTTTAACGAGTGCTACATAATAAATTCAGATGCAAAGACTGCATACAGTATGTTTCACAAATTTATGTCTAGGTGAAATATCATGCAATGGCATCCTCAGCAGATCACATATCTCTGAGGCAAGTTTGCTTGAATGACTTTCAGGTGAATGATAGGATTTCAAATTATCTACAATAGGTTCACGTCGCTAGTTGATTCGGAATCTCACGAGATGCAGAGACTGGCGACTTTGTTTGTTTATGTCTTGTATGTTGTAGGTAGTCTTTATATTGCTTGAGATTTTTCACCATTACCATTACTGCTAACAAGGAGATTTGTTTGGGATGAACAATGGATATATCCCCAAATTCTCAATAGTGTGGCTGAACACCATGTCCAACCAAAGTATTGTAAATACTGTAGATGTCTTATTTACATTGTGTAAAAACCTTTTATGTAGTTTGATCTCCTTTGATACCTCTCAGCCTTGGCAGAGGTGTATTTTCAATAAGATCTTCTGGTAGCGTCCCAACACATCTAACCTGTGGTTTAATGCTCATAGTGATGACATCATTGCGTATGCTGAGGGCTGATTTGGATAAGAGCAGTAAGGTGACATCAGGCAAAGACTGTCCTGCATCATTAGCACATTAATTCAGCCAAATGAGTGTCGAGCTATGTTTATTATGATGTCTGAGTTTTGGCTGCCAAAAAATAATTCAATTATGGGCTGGACCAATTTTGGTCATCCACTAAAGTCTGTCAACATCAAATGAATGGAGCTTAAGGATAGAGTGGTGAAAAATGATCATTAAAAGATGATAGAGATAAACTTAGATTTTTTTGTGGAGACCTGTGTGAAAATCCCCTTTTCAAATTTTTAGGTGTGAAATCCTCCTTAACAACTGATGTCAAAATCAAACCAAAAGAGGCATTTTCCTCTCCATCGTCAATATTTCACAACATAATTTGTCTACCGCTCCACTGCTAAATAGCGGGCAGTTGACTCTCATATGGTGCTGCAAAAAGCCACATCATTCCTGACAACAACAATAACAGAGGAAATGTCTCTGCTTGTTATAATGGAAGCAGTCCAGTGTAGCAGGTAGGAGCAGCGTTGACACAAAAGTACCATACAACACGCCACGAGGCTTTAGAGGGAGGACGGAGGAACATTAAAAAAGAATTCCACCTCCTCGAGGGTATAGCACGTGTTCATTTTAATTTGAATTCTGCTGTCATATCACGGTGAACACTGCTGATTACAGCCTTTGCATTTTGTACAGAATGAGGCATGCTCGCATTTTGGAGCAGAGAGATGGCTAAAATTTGTCAAAAGTTTTTCAAAAAGTATTGAGGTAGCGCCAGAGACAATAGCTTTCAATTAGGGAGTGAAATAATCTGTGACAGTATTTCCTACAAATGTTGCCACGGTCTTGCACTGCATGGAAATTCCTGCTGAGGTGGGGAGGATGAAGACAGTGGAGAGGAGAAGATCAGGGACGGAAGAACACAGAGCCGTGCCATTGATGTAATCAGGGATTTCTATTTGGAGTAAATTGCGGTTAGAGGGAGGACTACAGAGTGTTGGCTCAGCTTGTGAAGTGAAATTGCTCCTGCAGCTGTGGGGTTCCACAGGGAATCGTGCGGGTGGCGGGATCAGGGCAGCAAGCAAACGAATGGGCAAACAGAGTGACACCAAGTGTGCACGGAAAGGACAACCCAAGCCACAGGTTAAAACAGCAGACCAGTGTGTGTGTGTGTGTGTGTGTGTGTGTGTGTGTGTGCAAACCGAAAACAGTCACGCTGTCGCAGTTACCTCTTTGGCTGAGGCAACATGAATCTTTTAGGTTTCACATTGTTCACATTTCAAGTAGGTTATCAGGTATTTTCAGCCAGTAATTTGTAGGAAGGTGCATAATTCATCCTCAGGACAACTGAATTACAATTGCAATATAAAAACTCTCGTTCTATTTGTGAATTCCTAACTGTGTACAAAGTTTCCTGACACACCTGCAACCATGTGATCAAACAGTAATATTGGCTCATGTGTTGCAGTCACAGTGGTCATGAGATATTTGCTCACTGTGCTCTGACACAACCGTGTGTGTGTGTGTGTGTGTGTGTGTGTGTGTTTGTGTGTGTGTGTGTGTGTGTGTGAGTGCGTGTGAGTGTATGCCTTCATTCACCCCTACTTGCACAAGCAGCTGTAAAACACGAGCAACCAAAATATGCAGCGGGCAGGAATTTCCTTGGGGACTTCTTCCCAATGTGTTTATTTCTTTGCTCTCCGATTGCAGAGGGGGTGATTCATGACATCCAACGTACACACAAGCATAAAGCAACTGTTTCTCAGCTCCACAGGCATTAGGACCCAATAGACCCGGAATAGAGATGCACTGAGGCTAGATACGTACGGGATAATGTACGCGTCGGAGGTCATTGTTGCTTGATAAACACCGATAAACGATAAACGATAAACACCCCCCCC
>OMPJ01033881.1:0-14011 GCA_900312935.1 Carapus acus | reverse complement strand
TTAAAAGGGGAGGCAACAGAATGCAATTGCAGCCGCTGTGAAAAAAATATTTTTTTCTGAGACTGATTTGTCGATAAAATGTTGCGCTTGGTTCATCAAATCAAATATCTGACATGTGTAAAACACAATCTGAAATTATTGATACCACAGAGAAATCAGTGTATGCTGTGTGACTTTGCCCACATTTGTGTGTGTGTTTGGTTGCGTTTACCTCTGAAGTTACTGTGGCGGTCCGCGGCGGCAGGTGTGTGTGTGTACGGGCTGGCCAGTGCGGGCTCGGTGGCGATGGAGGCTCTCCAGGATGCTCTCGGCCAACCTCTTCACGTCTCGGTGGGTCTGCGGGTGGGCCTGCACCAGCTCCAGCTGCTGCAGGCCGCCCTCCTCCAGCAGCATGCTGCAGTACCGAGAGGCTGCACGCACACAGACACACACCACCGATCAGCTCGTAAATACTCCCCGAGGGAGCCGACGTTTTTACCGTCTCTCACCGTTCTTGCTGCAGACGTGCTGCATGGCCCACGCAGCCCACAGCTGCACGCCGGGGGTGTGGAAGCACTCCAGGAGGGGGAAGAAGGGGTTAAAGGACCTGCAGAGTGAGACGGGGGAACAATGGCTCCATTAGTTGTCGGAGTCGTGCTCCAGTTTTGACAGAATCTGAAGTCCTCAGAGGAGCGCACACTCCCAGCGCCTCCTGAGGATCATGCAGCACTCCAGACTAAAAATAAAACCTAGAAAGACAGAAAACTGAAAAGTTCCCTCTTTTTTCCCCCGGTTACAAATTATTCTAATGCTCCATCACACGTCGCCTGGCTCCCCCTGAAGGTTCCTCACCTGTAAGCCACCATCTCGCACTCGGGCGTGGGCCACTTCATGATGGCAGAGTGCTACAGGAGAAGGTCACACAAGTCCGTGTTGTGAGAGTCAGGCAGCCATTTTTCCACACATCTGCGGCATTTCTGACCCGAGACATTTAGACAGTGCCCACCAGCTGCTCCAGGAGCGCCGCCCGCAGGCTGAGGCTCAGCGTCCAGGCCTCCTCCCCTCTGGAGGTCAGGTGGGCCAGGATCCCCGCCGCAAAGTAGCTGACCTCCACCTCGGGGCTGTGCAGCAGATTCTGGATGTGGCCCAGGAAGCCCTGCACCATCAGCTCCCCGTGCAGCTCCCCGACCTCGGCAATGTTGTTCTGAGCGACAGGAGAAATAACAAAATTGAAAAATTGAGGCTGGGTGGAGAGGTGGTGAGATGATGACCTTTATTTTCGACCGGGGAGGCGGCGGGGGTGAACGCACCAGCAGGCCAAGAACCTTCTGCTGTATGGACGACTCAGTGGGGAAGGACTGAGGAGGAGAGAGAGAGGGAGGAAAACAGAAGCCTGAGTAAGCAAGTTGGACCTCTGAGAAAAAAAAAACTAGGTGAGGAGCACAGCTGCTCTCAGCACCTCCAGCACTTTGATGAACAGGTCCAGGCCCTGGTTCTCAATGAAGTTGCGACAGGTGGTTGGGGACTCGTCGGTGAGGTTCCACAGGGCGCTGAGGGTGAATTTCAAGGTGGCGTCCACGATGCCCTGGGTGGCCTTCTGACGCACGATGTGCAGCAGTTGCTGTGGGATAGAATAAATGGAGACAGGTTGGTGGATCTGCACGTCCAACATGAGACAGCAAAACTAAAAAAAAAACAGAAGAAAAACAACCCCCAGTAGGCACTCCGGCCTCTTACCCTGACGATGAACAGCTCCGCCCCCAGCTGTGCCGTCTGCTCGGTGGAAAGCTGAAAGAAGAGAGGGGGAAAAAAAGATGGAGGAGGACCAAGGGGAAGAGGAAGAGCTGCGTGTCCCCTGTGCCCACACACTCACCTTAGCTGCCAGGATGGAGATGATGGCCACCGCCATCCTCTGCATGTTCTGGTCTTCGTGGTTGCACAGCCACTGCATCACCAACTTGGCCGCTTCGAACCTGCCACACCACCAGGGGGAGCCAGTGGGTGCGTTAGAGAGGGACGCAGAGACGATGTGTGCGTCGCTGCCGCCGCCGTCGTGTCTCACCTGTTGAACGGAACCTCCTGGAGAATCCTGTCGCTGCACAGGGACAACAGGCAGTTCTTCTGCAGCTGAGGAGAGAGGAGCAGAGGAGTGTGTCAGGACGAGCAAAGCGTGGTAGTTTGGGCAGATCAGGTTCCTCTAGTTTGGTCTGGTCTGGAACCAGGGTGGCGCTGAAGGTACCTGCTGGTGGTTGGGGAAGGTCCTCATGGCCTCCAGCAGCAGTTGAGTGACGGTGCTCAGCAGTCGCACCGGCATGCCTGCGGCTAGATCCTGCTTGGTCAGGTTGAACACGCAGGCGCTGGCGGCCAGCTGGACGTTCAGGGTGGCGGGATGGTTCTTCATGCCCAGAACCACCAGCTGTGAGGGCACCACGGAGAGAGAAGGAGAGGGAGAGAATGAGTGAGAGACAAGGCTAGAGGCAGGCGGTGGTGGCAAGAAGCGTGCGTGGCACCTTGAGGATGTCGGGCCGAGGTTTCTCCATGACGTGCGTCAGGCTGAAGAGGTGGAACAGAGCCTCTCTCACGAATCCCTCTCTCTCACTGTACCGACGCAGGGCCTCGCAGATCTGCGTCTCGTTGGCCTCCCCCGTGACCTTTGACCCCACACAAACACATGTGGCACATCGGCGTTTGGGCACACAGGACCATAGCTATAAAACGCTGTAAGGTGGAGGGATGTATCACAACCTACCTTTAAGTTTCCTTCTCCAGACAGGAAGTCCGAGAAGCCGGCGTCTGTGGCCAGGAGACCCACGAAGCTCATCCCAGGCCTCTCCTCCACAAACGTCTTCACGGCCGCGTCTGTCACCTGAGGGACCCACATGAGACACATCTCAGTCCACAATATCAAGCATTAGTGTGTTTCATACGTCGCAGCCTTGACACACACACACACACGCAAACCACACACACTTACGCACCTGTTTCCTGCCTGAGACGTCCAACGAGACCAGAGCGGGCAAGATCCCCGGTTGCCCCAACAGCTGACGGGCCACGTCGGAAGTGAACTGCTTATCGTCGCTAATGTCCAGGTGCTAAAAACAAACAGCGCCGTGAGTCAATCGGTAAATAAATCGCTGCCAGGTTACATTCCCGAATGTTTCCCGAATAAGAAAAGCGGGAAAAACCATGAAAGACTTCATGAAAGACCATGAAAGACTTCTCAAAGCCACAGAGGGCGGGAAAACCTAAGCTAGCAAAAATTGCTATACAGTCAGAATTGTTGATATGGATTTGACATGAATTTAAGAGAATCAAAGTCCCTCCCTCTGACCTGTAGGACGTCCAGCTGGCCGATGACCCCCAGCAGCTGCGCGGTGCTCATCTCCAGCCTCTTCATCTGGTGCAGAGTCAGCGAGCGCAGCCGCTCCTTCAGGCCCAGCAGGGGGTTCAGGTTGGTGACGGAGGTGTTGGAGAGGTCCAGGCTCTCCAGGCGAGGGAGGCAGCACACGTCCGCCAGGCCCGAGTCGTAAAAGTCCACGTTGGCCAGAGAGAGGGAGCGCAGACCCTGCAGGGAGCTGAAGCGATAGCGGATGGGCTCCTCCAGGGAGGACATGGTGAGACCGGTCAGGACCAGCCGCTGGAGAGACTGGAGGGGAGAGGAGAAGACGGTTAGCGGGATCACACACAGCATCAGGCAGCGAGAGAGGGCCCGTCCTGGCCCTGCGTCTCCACCTGGCAGCACTTGTTGGTGGCCAGGCCCTGCAGGATGTCGGCGATGGTGAGGTCCGCGTTGACCCTGGAGGCGTCCAGCTCCAGCAACCTGTGGGGACACAGTGCTCGCTGGAAGGCTTCGGCAGAGATGCGGGCCGTGCGGACGCAGGCTCGCCTCAGGCGGAGGTACTCGCAGGTCCGAAACACACCAACGGTGCCGTCGTTAAGCAGGCCTGTAGAAGCGGGAAACGATTCTGACTCAGTATCAGAACACAGACCGAGGTGGTGATGGAGGACTGCGGTTAGAAACCTAAACGGGAACTCGTCTGCACCACTATCGCCCATTAAAGCAAATAATAGCAGAGTGAAATCACTCAGCATTGACATGCTGTATATCAAATATTAACTATCATTCTGTCAAGACTAGGCCAAAAAATTGGCCCATACTGACCACGCTGCTATGTAAAACAACACATTTTGAGGATGATATGACTGAGAATGATAATGAACATTTTCTGTAACACGCATTAGATGTTTCAACTGAAAAGAAAAAAGCTTAACACAATATTTTCTTTAAAAAGAACAAAATTAATGGCTGCCCAATAGGCTGCTGTGCAATGCAGAATGCATCCTCTTGTTTTCCCCTCAATACCTTCCACTGTGTGTGTGAGTGGGAGAGATTGTGTGTGTACACATGATAATACAATGTAGCGCTGAACAACTATCTCGTTAGCTTTGCATAATTTTCAACTGCGCCTTACATTTTACGTTACATTTGACTGCATGAAGCTTGTCAGACGCCTGTCGAGGCCTGACAGCGGTGATGGAGGCCCAAGGGGACGTTTACCTTCTGTGGCCATCTTGGCCAGCAGCTGGTCGGCCAGCTCTTGAGGGAAGAGCACCGCCTCCCTGAAGCACAGGGAGCCATCAGGGCGCTTTGCACAGAAGTACTCCAGGTTCTGGCTCACATAGCTCAGACACAGGTCTGTCAAAGCTGCCGGAGACGCCTCATCCTGGAGAGAATGGGAGATGTCAGACGCGAGAATTTCACAATTATATCAAATCTGAGGAGGAGGACAGCAGGCATCACCTGGATGGAGTGCAGACAGAGAAATAAGAACCGTGTTCGAGATATAAGAACTACGTTCGTAATTCTCACCGAGATATATCTTAATAATAATGTTAAATTTGTGGTGAGACTTACCGTATTTCCGAAATTAGAAGCCATGGTATGGGGTCTGTTTAGCTTATACAACAGCGACTGGTGTGTAGCTGAGCACCGATATTTTCCTCCGTCTGCGTCCACCGTCAGGCGACACTTTAAACCCCGTAGTCAGTCCGCGGGTGCTCGCCGTGTCTGACACTTTGTCGGGGTCGATTTTTGGGGAAATGAAGCCCCGGAGAATCGTTGGGTGCAGCCCGCTAGCGGCGCAGAAGGCGGTTAGCTGTTAGCTCACTTGTTGGGTGTTTCTGTGGTGGAAAATCGCCCTCCGTGCAAAAACGATGAAAGCCATTTGAGAGTCTGTAGCTCATTTTTCAAATGGATACCCGTTAGGGCGACCTAGGTTTCTGATTCACGGGGTGTTAAGAAGCATTAGCGAGTCCACTGACGGGCTATTCTAAACGAGACAGACAGTAAACAAAGGTCACAACACTGGAAGTGTTTCAGCGGGGGGCTGGACTACGGAAGCCGGGTGTGAACATTTAGGAGGCTAGGGAAGGCTAATCCGGCACGCTCTTCTCCATGTTAGTCCGCTTTTATATATTATTTCTGCACTGGAGTTAATTTTTCAACAATACATTCGAACAACAAAGGATTTACTGTCCTGAACTTTGAGGAATTGTATTTTCTTTAGTGTAAACGCTGTTTGAAACACGGTTTTCCTACCTGCCGGCAAGGTCACCAGAAGAGACTGTAATGTCGTAACACGTGTGTTTGTTTTTAGTGGAACGGTGAAATAAGACATGGCCGGATTCGTCAACTTTGAAGATGAGAACGAAGTGAAAGAGTTTTTGGACAATTTGGGTGTGGAGTATAGTTACCAATGTTACGGAGAGAAGATCCCTGAAGGCAAGAACGCACTTGGACAAACACACACACACACACACCCTTGCGTAAGATGCTGTTCCCAGTGGGTGGTGCTGAAATTTGGACACTGGAATTAAAATGCATTGGTTTCATTTATTTTAGGTTGTCACAGGCTGGCTGACTACTTTGAAGGGGTGAAGAAAAACTATGAATCTACCGCGAAGGTGCTCCAGCACAACTGTCACACACACGGGAGCGCAGAGAGCTGCTACAAGCTGGGGACTTACCACATCACAGGCAAAGGTAAGGCAATACTTCTGAGATGGGTATTAGTTTGACCACAGACTATGTATTTGACTCTAGTTGACACTTCAATATCGGTGTTAACAGTGTGGCAAAGCATTATCAGATAGAATAGTGAAAAAAAGAAAGAATTGGAGATGTCGGCTGACTGAAACAATGCTGCCACCAATACACAATGCTAGTTCTTCATGGTATTTCTTCCACTGATATCAAGCTTGCTCAACTTCATCTTTCCCTACAGGTGGGGTGGCTAAGTGTATGAATACGGCCTACTCCTGCTTCACACGTGCCTGCAACGCCGGTGGAAAGAAATCAGCCAATGCCTGTCACAACGTCGGGTTGTTAACGCTTGACGGACAAGTGACTGAAGGAGGGCCTGACCTCACCGCCGCCCGGCAGTATTACGACAAGGCCTGCGATGCTGGTTTTGCTCCCTCCTGTTTTAACCTCAGCGCTCTTTTCATAGAGGGCAACCCCAAAGGTCTGCCTCGAGACATGACTCTGGCTTTTAAGTACGCCAACAAGGCGTGTGAGCTGGGACACGTGTGGGGCTGTGCCAATGCCAGTCGCATGTGCAAACTGGGCGAGGGCACGCAAAAGGATGAAAAGAAGGCAGATGAGCTGAAAAAGAGAGCAAGAGAGCTTCATGGCACTGAGAAAGAAAGGCAGCTCAAGTTTGGGGAATGAAATGTTTGAATATTCGGCATTGTGTCGGTGTACAGCCTCATTCAGCCAGATTTAATGGCCTGTTTGTTATATTTAACAGAATTGTGACTTTTTTGTCTTGTGCAAAGTTGATATCATGCAGCACATTTTAGAAGAGTGATGTGATTGTACATGCCAGGCAATAATCCAATAAAATTAAGATGTAAATTCAAATTGTTGCTCATATTCTATTCAGCATATAGAAAACAAGGGATGGTCTGTAAACATGTGTTGGGTGACATTTTTGTTGATATGCTGGATTAAGTCTATTATCACTGTTTGAAATCATAGTGTCGCTAATGTTGTGTATGGCACCGCCACACATGAATGAAACACATTTGTAAACACCGCTCCATTGTGTATTGTGTTGTGCTTCGATGACTGAGCAGGATTTGACTCGCTGTCAAATGTCTCAGCTGTCTTGGACATTGAGTCCCATCCTGTCTCTGTGGTGTCCTGACTGAGCATTTTCAGCAGAGTGTAAATGGTTATAGACATGAAATGTGCCTTCCTGAGGCTAACGGGCTTAGTTCCAGAAATTCTAAATTATTAAATAGAGACCATAGTTTTATAACTATGCATACTAACTAGGAGGAAGGAGGGTGTGTTTATTATCTGGGAGGTTGTAGCCTGGTCATCTTTTCACCTTTTTCCAATTTATGTATAGCACTGTATATCAATCCATTTCAAACTAGGAGCAACATATGATTCCTTTCGGATTTATTGAAGTGATACAGATTTTGAATGATGAGAAGACAAAATTTTGAAGTAATTCGGTGGATAGTTTAAGGAGAACATCAGGTTTGAGTTGTTTTAACACTACACCATTACGCAAATCCCTCTTTGAAACACTCCAGCGTTTCCTGTTACATATGGACGCCCTTTTAAAATAATTGCCGAAGTAATTTTTTCAGATTTGTCAGGAAACACAAAAAACGGAACCTTTTGTTCAGAGGCAATGATACAGGCAATTACACTAAAGAGGTATAATGGCAAGATCTGTTTAACTGAGGATGTTGGCAATTTTACCAGAGGTGGTCAGCATCATGAGGGGATGATTTAGGTTTTTGTAAAAAAATGACTGAGGCAATTATTTTAAGAGGGTGACGATATCGCACATCCACCACGAGATAGCGCCAGTTTCAAACACACCAATTTAAGCCGCTCCATAAATCTCCCAATATTAATCCGTGGGGACGACAACGGAAGCTTTGGCAATCGCGTCTGCCAACATTTTAGTCTGCTTAACATCAACAAACAGGTCCACGTCGCAGAAATATGCTGAGTAACCGCAAGAAAAGTGTATAAAATAGAGCGTCGGACTAGCGCGGCGGGGCCGAGCTGGATGCTCCGCCTCTCGGCCGTGAGTCTCTCCGGTCCTCATTCAAAACAGAGCACAGCTGTTACGGAGCGCGGCGCTCGGCTTTCTACTCCGGCTACGCTGTTAGCCGCCTCCGTCGTCTACCCGCCGTCACCCAGCACTCCCATGCCTCGGCTGGAATATCAGAGGGAGAAAGGAGGAATCTACGCACTTTGGTGAGTACCGAGCCGCAGCGCAGCGCGGAGCAAAGTTTGTTATTGTTGGCGGCATCATCTCCAAATCCGCCCCCGGTGCAGCAGCGCTAGCATAGCTAGCATAGCGCCCGAACCCCGCTCTGGGTGTGTTTGTGTGGATGGCGGGGGAGATGCTCGGGCGGTAAATTGGGGCAAATTCGTTAGCAAGTTCAGATGTAGGGAAGTTTTAGGGTTTGATTGGCCACCCAGGTGGTGTTGGAGGTTGTGTGTGGAGGCGCCGGGCTGCGTCTTTTTGCCCTCACCTACACACGTGAACGTAAAGCCCGCACAAAGAGGAGGACGCAGACTGTTAAAATGTATCAAAAATAGGTCAACGGCGCCTTCACACAAGCTAAAGCGAGCCGCAGCGTGTTAATGCAGAGCTTGGTGGAGGTTAAGGTGGCGGGAGATGAAGTTGAAATTCTGTCCCGGCACAGTTTGGTTGGATTTGTTTACTTGAGCCCGCTGAGTGGGTCTGGAGGAGCCGGAACACCCGAACTGCAGGCAGAAGGCACCCCGCTTCTGGGTCTGCGTTATGGCGGTTAATTCCTCCTGTGCGGTTGCCCCCAGGGTGTGTGTGAGAGAGTGTGTGTGTGAAGGGAGGGTGGGGGTGTTTTGGGTGTGGCATGGGTGCACCCACGAACAAAGCTGTAGGCTGCCCAAGATGAGCTTGTTATTATCGTAGTCTGGGTCTAAGTCTATTTGTGATGAAACAGTCTTCATCTGCCCCCCCACACCAGCTGGATGGACTCTGGCACGTAAGAGTCATGTGAGAGTCATTTGATTGTTGGTTCTTCATAAGTTGTTTGCCTAGTCATATCGTCATTGTAGTTGTTTGCTTTGTAATTTGTGTGATTGTGTGTAATTTCCTGCTGCCACAATCAAATTTTGGATTTGAAATAGCAGCGACCAAGCGACCGACTCACATCTTTTTATTTCGTCATGATGATGAGTTGGAGGGCTGGGGTCAGCAGGGGTCTGAGCAAGGGTGGAACTCTGATTGCAGGCCTCCAAACAACGCGTGATAGTGAGGGCAAAATCAGAATTTCACATCAGCATGAGCCCGCCACTGCTCTCAGCTTTCATTTGTATTACATTCTGTTTCAATGCTGTTAAACAGAATGAAGCACACCTCATTTATTTTGCCACAAGTCACTGTGTCACTGTTGGACCTGGGCCACTGTCTTTTGAATCTAGATATCAGAATGACAAATGTGTTGTCATCATTTAAAGGACAGTGGCGCCAACTAATTGCTGCATGTTTATTTTCCCAAACCTCAATTCTCGTAAAATACAAGTATTCCGAGTCTTGCGTATGTGTTTTAGGTAATCTCTTAAGCAAGTAGTCTCAGTCTCTTTCTCTTTCGGTCTGTCTCTGTGTCTCCGTCTCTCCCTCTTTCTCTCATGCGCACACAGGCCTGAAAGGCTCAGTTCTGTTATCTGTCAAGCGTCGTTAGTCAGACAATGAATAGCCGGCCTTGTTTGCAATTAGCCCGTCTTCCTTTTTTCTTTAAAACAAAGCCTCCTTCCTTCTGCCCAAGCGTCTTAGCCGCCACCCTCTCCGTGCGTGACGCCCCGGCTCGTCCCCCTGACCCCGTGGAATGTTCCGTATCGATATTTGGCGCGGCTGTGTGGGGCTGCTGTTCTCCACACTTAGCTTCTGACCCGCAGGCCTCTAGTTCAGGCTCATGACCGGCATACTTTCACCCGACTGTGTGTGTGTGTCTCTATGTGTGCATGTATGTGTGTATTAATGATGATACTGGCACTGACAGTTGCCCGATTGACAGATTGAGTGCTTGGAGGATAGTGGACTTGCAGCTTAACCAAAAAAAGACAAACACAGCCTGTTTTCTTCAGAAAAGCCTCAGGCCCTCCCTCTCTTTTCCCTCCCTCGCCCGCTCATCCATATGTCATGGAGGGAATCTGCTCCGAATTCCTTTCGTGTGTGATTTGGCTTCGTCTGACGTAAGAACCCCACCAGAATGCGGCAACTTGTAATAAATTAGCATCCGGGAGATTTGCAGCTGCGTGTGTGTGTGCACGCACGCGTGCGCTAGAGAAATATGCTCAGGTTAATCCAATAAAATATGTTGCTCTCGGGGTTTCGTCCTCCTCTTGGTGGAAAGCAGATTCAGTGTGTTGATTCACACTGTTCACACACTCGCACGCCGACAGCCGTGCACAAACACTCTCCGCTTTGAGTTATCATTGTATATTTGGAGGTCGATACTGTTCTTTGTCTCTCCTACTGACAGCAAAAACATCACGTTTTCACACGCGCTCACACACACACACACACAGACACACACACAAACACACATACACACAACGTTGGCAGCACAAACGGCGTGGTTGTCAGGAGGAAGCGCTCCCTTCAGCAGTTACTTTGTCGTCCGCACTGGGTTGGTCGGAGCTGTGTTTTATTTTCATGTCGGTGTGTATCAGCCTGGCAGGTCGCAGGGCGCTGAAGCTTCAGTGTGTCGAGGCTGCACACACACTCGGAGTCGCACACTCAGTGAGCGTCCAAGGTTGCAGACGCCGAGAATCAATGTGGCGGCTCAGTGTGAGCAATGGAAGTGTGTTTGTAGCCTTCCCACGGTGTCTGTGTGTGTCATTAGTTAGAGATTACATCTGTGCGTGCGAAATGAAATCCCTCGCTAAATTTTGTGTGTGTGCGTGCGTGTGTGTGTTTGCTTCATACACACATACAGGAGGAAGTCTTGAATGGCTGTAGGGCTGGTGCGTCACTGAGTGCGCGACCTGCTGGTCTGTTTCAGGTTGTGTTACACTGCTCGGCATGACATCATCTTCACAATTGGCCCGTATGGCACATTAGCTGCCCTCACTTTGTGCGCGCGCGTGTGTGTGAGGTCACAAAGTCAACCTTAGGTTGGTGTTAGCTGTAATGAGCTCATTTCCACCTGGGGACGTGTTGTGTTGTTTTTGGCAGCGACGTAAAAAGCATTTTACGCGGCCTCCTACCGTCGCCGTCCCCCTGTTGCCACGGTAACTTTGCGCGCCTGTCTGGCACGTCCGCACGACACAGATGGAATTGCCGAGTCACGTGTTGTCACACACTCCTCCTTCCTCCTCTGATGCCTCTGTCTCTGCTACTACCATCACCTAACTCCTCTTCGCTCCTCACCAAAGCTATCCCATCCCGTTGCACACTGAAGCGTGTGAACGCAGCGCCCCCTGCAGCCAGGAATGCGGATAATGGCGTTATATCTGTGCCTGTGACTGATAAACACCCCCCTTCTGTGTACGAGGTGTTGGCGTCGGCGAACACCTGACTTGCCGGGCGTCGATGTGCGGTGATGTAAGCGTGAAGATTCCGACCTGCGAGAGTCACGCGGCGCCGGCGGAGATTGAGCAAGGCGGCGGTGGAGTTGCGTGCCGGAGGCGATGAAGGGTTTGAGGAAGCAGAAGAGAGCTGCGGCCTGGGAATCGTCACCAGGCTGTTTTCCGTCCGGTTCCTGATGTGGCGTAATGGCAGCTTCTCCTTTTAGGAGGAGCGGATCAGGCGAGGAGACGCCGGGCACAGGAAGTGGCGAAACCGGTGTGTGTGTTTGTGAGGGCTCGGCGCCTGGCGAGCACGACAACAGGCGGGGTGGCCGCAGGGGTTCGAACGTTGCCGGCTGTGATGGGAGCGGCTCACACATGAAAGGCTTCACGGCCTGTGCAGCACGAAGCCAACACGCACACACACACGCACATGCACTTCTGCTCCCAACTCTTCTCCTCCTGTTATTGTCAGTGTGTTGTATGTTCCTCTGACACTTGAGGAAATATAATAAGACGGAAAATAAACAAAGGAAACTTCTGTTACCGCCCAGCAAAGCTAGTCTTAGTTAGCCTTGACTCTGCCAGACAAATCTGGCAACCCAGACGGCCCCAGAGATCCTCAGAACGTTGGCCAGCCGCAGATATCCGCTACATGCTGCAGTTTACGAAAAATGTCAAGTGCCTTGACCTTGCTGAGACTGAAGTTTTTGTGCAATCCAAGTAAAGTGCAGCGCAAAACAAACAAAACCCAGATTTCAAAGTCGGAAATATCCAAATCGCGAATCAAGCAGGACTGATGAACGAGATGCAGCCGCCCTCGCCGCAGATGCTCGGCACCCTCGTCAGCAGTCGGAGTCGTTTCTCTCTCAGCTCTGCCTTTTTTCTGGGCTTGTTTAGTTCAGTTTTTATTTTCTCCCGCACAGCTGTGGCTCTGCTGCTGAGTCAGGCAGCAACACTTCCCCAACACCAGCGTTGCATAACGCCGTTTGTCGTAATCTTTGGCACTTTTCACGCCAGCGAGAAAGCAGCTGATGAGATGGAGCCGGAGTTTGGTGTCGGATCTCCATTCCAGGCGCATTTAAGTGACAGGCGACTTTTGCCCGAATTCTCGGCCGCCCAGAAGTGTGAGACTGCAGCCGGGGTGCAGTGACAACGTGTTTTTGTCTAAAAGGAAACTGTCATCATCAACTTGTCTGTGTTTATCTCATAGCGACTCTCTTTCTTCCTCCCTCCCTCCCTCGTGCCCCACTTCTCTCTCCGTCTCTTCATTTCTCCATCCGTGATGCGTAAATGGAAAATGGATTTGTTAAGAAGCAGAGCACTTTAATTACACTACTCTAAATGTCACTGCAGCTCCACGTCTGAGGGGGTCTGTGGAGGTTGATATGTATGCGCAGTAGCTGTTTAATGTAGTTTTTGGAGAAAAAATAAAAAAAGGAACTGGTATAATTCACATAGCATCTCACAGCTCCACCTTCAGGTCGGGCTGGGCGATTTGGCCTCAAAAAAAATCTCAGATTTTTTTAGAGAAATATTCGGTTTTCGATTCGATTTTCAATTTTCTTTTTCAATGCACTTAAAAACAACTGCAGACATCTGACATGTTAAAGTGCAACTTTATTGCTGTGGTTGTCCTCAGAGTAAAAATGCATATAAACAATCCAAAATAAGAAGTAAATGATGTTCTGTCATTCAGCAATGTCAAGCTTGATATAAAGGACTGTCAGACTCATATACGGCTGCATCGTCCGGCTGGACCACATGTCCGTGGTGGCAGAGTAAAACGCCACCTCCTCCAGCTCAGCGCAGATCTTTGACCGAATGGCAGGTGAGGCAGCGCTACGTTGGCGAAATTCTTGCGACTGGGTACAACCTACCTTGCATCTAAAACTTTCAACAAATGATTAAAGCCTCGCTTTTCAACAGAATAAACTGGCAACATGTCTGTGGCAATATAAGACGTGATGGCCTCTGTAATCGCTTTCCAACGCGCTCCATTCTTATCATATGGCACACAGTTTGTAAAGCTCACAGGAAGTGTCATTTGCTTTTTAGCCGGTATGCCAGAGCTGCCGTCTTCGTTTCGTAGCTGGTTACACTTCTCCCATTCTCCGGAATGTTTATTCTTCAGGTGCTGGAACCGATTAGTTGTACTGCTGCTTCCGGTAGCAACAGTTCGTCTGATGCATCGAAACCGAACCAGTTCCAAATGATTGAATTAGTTGTGCCTTTCCTTGAAAGTAACTTTTGTTTACATGTTGCCACTGCCATGTTGTTTGTAAATGTGTTGCGCGTGGGAGGGGGCGGGCTCACATTGCGCTACGGAAACCCACAAGAAACGGAACGCGAAAAATGTCGAAAAACTCTAATTTCCAAAATAAAAATAGTTTTTAGCTACAAATTCGACAAATCGATTAAATCGATTTTTTTGCCCAGCCCTAC
>OMPJ01033876.1:0-15251 GCA_900312935.1 Carapus acus | reverse complement strand
ATTTATTTATATATATATATATGTATATACATACTGTATATATGTATATGTGTGTGTATATATATATATATATATACATACACATACATACATACACACACACACATATTTATTTATTTATTTGTTTGTTTGTTTACACATGCTATGATAAATAAATTTGATGGATAAAGATGAAGAGCTGGTCAGTGAATACGAATCAGGAGCATTCATGTGCAAAATGGAGCTTAGTGTATGACTGTCAACACACACATTGGAAACAGTTTAGATCAGTGTTTCCCAACCTTTCAGCCTCAGCAACATCAACACACCCCGCGATCGGCTGTGGGTTGTCGACAGGGGTGGTGGTGGTGGTGGTGGTGTGTGTGTGTGTGAGTGTGTGTGTGTGTGTGTGTGTGGGAGTGGAGTGGAGGTGGAGTGGAGGCGGGGGAGTTGCTGTACTGCAGCACATCTAATGACCTCTCACTGCACTGAGAAACGCTGGATCTAATTAGGAATCAGAAATCTTTATCGTCATTCCACCAACTCCTTTAGTGCAGAAAAATTAAGACGGGTGCTGAGTTCCGGCGCATTCAAAAGGATATGAATGGGAAAACAGCAGAATGCAGCGGTAGTTTAGATCATATTGCACCATCACCAAACAATATAAATCACTTTATGTAGTTCACAAGCTGCATTTCTGCTCAATAGCTGTTTCAGTGATGTTTCAGTGGAGGCCAAATTTAGATGAATATGAAAAAAGTAATGAGAAACTAATTGAACGACATGTGTATTTTGCTTTCCTTTATTCATCTGTGTAGGATTGTAACCGCCATGATGTTTGTTCTCTCCCTAATTGACAATCTCAAGGTCCTCTTTCACTAACCATGTTTTAGCCATATATTTGCATTTTGGTGGAAATCATATGAAATTCACACTCAATTTTGAAGTGTGCCGTGCCTCAAGTGCTGCAGATCTACCAAAGAACCATAATTCAAGCTTTCACCCAATGCACACTCCCAAAGTAACCCTATACAGTTGAGCTGCTGCTTCCATACGCATGTATATTTGAGCACATCAAACAACCTTTCATCCTCCTGTGGTTAGTTTCTCTGATGACTAGAAACTGTTTGGACAAAATGAACCATGCATTTGGGCGGCCAAGAGGCTTAACAAAGGGTTCTCATAGCATGTGTATTTTGCCTTGTTCAGGCAGATTTCTTATCATGTAATATTAATGTAATTTTTTGATTGTGATATGTTTGGTTTTTTTTTACTAAATTTCTAAATAAGTGTATCGTCTCAGTCATAGTAAATCATTCACCTCTACAGTGCATTATTTAATGTATTTTTTCTTAATATTCCTGTCTTAAAATGTTCTTGAAGCAAAGCGCAGCATTGTGCTGCCTGTCTTGTAAGGGACAGAATAATTGAAATTGAGCCCTCAGCCCTCAAAAAGGGAGGGAGCAACTGTGAGTGAACAACGTAGAACTCTTCTATTTAAGAGCAAAATTTGGGGATTTCTCTGAGGCACATTTACATCTATTTGATCAACTTCCTTTGCCGCAGTAGCTCTCTATTACTAGTTTTCCTGTGCTGATGAGGGTTGAAAAGGGCTTATCTCTGGGAGCAGAGACATGCTTCCTGATATCTATTTTGTGATCCAGATCCAGTATATGTTGTACCCACTCCACATCTTATTTCCAATCCATGTGCACAGGGCTGGGGTAAAAAGCCCTCATAGGGGATCCTTTGTTTAGGAGAGTCAAGGCATGGAAGATAATTTACAAGTTGCCAATGTCCTTGTGCCATTGGCTGATGAAGCTCCATCTGCATCTGCAAAGCACATCTCATGTGTGTATGTGGGTGAGCTTGTGTGTGTTTGTCTGTGAGGTGAGTGTGCAGCAGACGCTGGCTCTCAAGTCACCGAAGTCATGACAGCCAGGCACTTATCCCTCATACAACTACATTATACAGCTTTTGTTTTGAAGCTGAGGGAAGCAAACCAAGCTAGCCACTAAAATGTTTTAAAGAAATGCTTCTTAAACTGCATGGGCTTCCTCTGTGGACAGGCAAGGTAAAGACAGCCAAAACAATTTGTCCTGGGTCTATTGTCAGCTACAGTGCTGCTCAGGTGGAAGTGACCCTCTGCTGGCTAGATTTGACCACTACGTTACTGGTGTTATTGTTCTCAATGAATCATTTGAGACCTTGGACCCTATGTGTGTATCACTCTCTCCATAGCTTCAACATATATGTGTATTATATGTGTTTATGTTTGGCTACTTCACATGAATTTGATGGTCATCACAAAGACATCAGTTTCCACGGTAACATGCATAACCCTCCTCATTCCTTGTTGTGAATTATATGCATCGTGTCAGTGAATGAGTGGATGAATTGTCATCTTTAAATCGGATTACTGCACTTTTTTGAAGAGGCTTTGTCAAAAATAACATCCAGTCAGTCAGTCATTTGATGAAATGTCATGCCTGTAGGCCTTGTAGAAACTGCTGTATGGCAATGTGGAAATCATGTGCATTGTGACTTTTCAAAATTTTGACTCTGAGAGCGTGTGTTTTCGGGAGTGTGTCCCGTTTGGGATCACCCATGACATTTTACAGACCATTGTCTCCAAATTATACAAGGTCACTGTAGTCACTGAAATAAGGATGTGAATAAGCATGAGCTGATCATCGGAGAGATGGTGAAATTGATTTTGATATGCAGAGTAAGAGTGAGGTTTGTAAATATGTAATTCCATGGGTGTGGAATGGATAGAATAGATGGATGGATGGGATCTGAACACTATTCCAATCATGGAACCAAGATTTTGGATCAAGATTTCCATCTTACTCTCACAAGTTTATTTGATAAGGTTGTCACTCAGAATTATGAGCGCAGTGATATAATACATTCATCACTTGTGTTTTTAGTATCATACTCAGTAATTTGAACTCACCAACATACAATAACACATTTTACTCTCCAGAGACCCAAAAAGCAAGCACTCGACTCCAGTTGTTAAAAGTGCAGGAATGAAGGCTTATTTCTCCTTTTTTTTCATCTGCTCCTTTTAGTGGCAGCCCAAGCAAAACATTTGTTTCCCCCTTGCATTCTTCCTGGCCTTAACTGATATAAGTGGAAAAATAAAAAGCGCAAGTCAGCAAAATTTGTGATTCTCAGAGACTATAGAGTCAGAATCTATCGCATTGGTAGTTGAGGTGAGGTATGCCCTCAACATGAAAAGATTTGCGGGCTGAGCAGAATATTTTCACAGACACTGTAAGGCACAGATTTGCTTGTTCAATTCAATTTGATTCAATTCAATTCAATTCAATTTCAATTCATTTTCAATTTTATTTGTATAGCACCAAATTATAACAGAAGTTAAATCAAGGCATTTTCAAAGATAAAGTTACAGATAGAGACCCAGCACATTTCCCCTATTAGCAAGCACGAGGCAACAGTGTCAAGGAAAAACTCCTCTGTAGTGAGAAGAAACCCCAGGCAGACCAGGCTGCAGGTGGGCGGCCATCTGCCTTGCCCAGTTGGGTTGAGAGAGAGAGAGTGAGAAAGAGAGAGAGAGAGATAGGAATGCAGATGCACAGCAGAGTACAGTAAAGAAATAGGGACAAGGTTACAATTGAATGTGGGATATATAAACTGTATCTAGATATGTGAAAATGTGTGAAATATGTGAAAATAAACATGGCATGTGGATCAGGAACAGGGCCATCATCACAGCAGCGCCTCAGTCACCACTGGTCATGCTGCGGCTGTAATCTGCGGATTGACAAAGCATGAGACGCAAAGACTGCGGGGAGGAAGCCAAGTTAGTAACATGCATGAATCAGGCATGGATGCATACAGGTTAGAGAGAGAGGAAGAGGGGAGAGAGGAGGAGGAGGAAACGTCAGAGGCTCAGTGCACCATGAGAGATGCTTTGACTGTCTATATCAGTAACAGCCTAACTAGGTTTTACTCTAAGCTTTATTGAAAAGGGAAATTTTGAGCCTACTCTTAAAAGAAATGAGGGTGACTGCCTCCAGGACTGAAACTGGAAGATGATTCTGTAGGAGAGGAGCCTGATAGCTAAAGGCTCTGCCTCTCATTCTACTTCTTCTAATTCTAGGGATGACAAGTAGCCCTGCGTTCTTGGATCTCACAGTTCTGGTTTGATGATAAGGCACCATCAGCTTTTTAAGATATAATGGTGCCCGATCATTGAGAGCCTTGCAGGTGAGGAGGGGGACTTGAAATTCTATTCTCGATTTTATAGGCAGCCAGTGCAGAGAAGCTAACACTGGGGAGATGTGGTCTCTTTTCTTAGTTCCTATCCGTATCCGTGCTGCAGCATTCTGAACCAGCCGGAGGGGCTTCAGTGTCTTGTTGCTACAGCCTTCTAGTAAAGAATAAGTGTAATCCAGCCTTGAGGTCAAAAGCAAAAGCATGAATTAGCTCTTCAGCATCTTTTAATGACAGCTTGCGCCTAACCTTAGCAATATTATGCAAGTGAGAGAAGGCGGTTCTTGACATTTGTATAATGTGGGCATTCAGTGACAAATCTTGATCGAAGATAACTGCTTGATTTTTTACGGTGGTGCTGGAGGCCAAGATAAAGCCATCCAAAATAGCAATGTCATTACATAAGGAGTTTCTAAGGTGCTCTTGACCTAGAACAAAAACTTACTGGATCAGTTTGACACCCATACCCTAAGGCAAGCCTGAAATTTAGCCAGATGGTTGGTTACCTCAGGTTTCACTGATAGATGCAGTTGTGTATCGTCAGCGTAGCAATGGAAGTTGATAGAGTGTTTTCTTATGATGCCACTAGGGGTGTTAGAAAATATCGATATACTTAAATATCGCTATATTTTATTTACAGAGTACGAGTACAGAGCTCTGTGGGACTCCATGTCTAACCCTTGTGTGCTCAGAAGACACGACGTTAACATGTACAAACTGAAGTCTATCTGATAGATAAACCAGCTTAAGGCGGTTCCTTTGATGCCGATCAGATTTGATGGTCAATGGTGTCGAATGCGGCACTGAGATCTAGAGGAACAAGCACTGAAGTGAGTCCTGTATCCGCAGCGGTTTGGAGGACATTTGTGACCTCCACCAGTGCCGCCTCAGTGCTGTGATGCATTCTGAAACCTGACTGAAATCCCTCGAATAAACTATTGCTCTGCAGGTAGTCGCATAACTGTTTTGCGACAACTTTCTCATCATCGTGGAGAGCAAAGGAAGGTTAGAAATAGGTCTGTCGTTAGCTAAGACCCCTGAATCAAGAGGTTTGATTACAGTAACTTTTAAAGACTATGGTACGTAGCCAGCCAACAGAGGCATATTCATGATATTACCGTATTGTTCGGAATATAGGAATGTTTTTTCTTCGGAAACCCCTTTTGAAAAAGTGAGGTTGTCTTATTTTCGCAGTTTTGCAGCTTTGCCAGCGTTCCCCCGAAACCCCTCTCTCCACCCCTGTCCCCCCACCCCCTTCTCTCTGTCGCCTGTCGTTTCACCTTTGTGCAGTGAGTTACAGCTCGGATGCAAATTGGCAGAGAAGCAACATACCAGAGTGGCGCAGTTCATCAGCGGTACAAGTGCACAAGTTAATCAGGAAAAGTTATGTAGCTAACTTCAAGATTTTTGTGGTGAATGCTGCCGAGGCATCTAGCAATGTTCAAGGGGCCAAACGATGCGTAGTCACAGAATGTGACTTGCGAAGATGGCGCCCTCAGAAAGAACGTCCGCGAACACGATCCTGTGGGGGAAAAAAAGAAAAACACCACGCGAGATGATTGGAGACCTGCTGATCATTCCAGGAGGGATGACGAGCATCTCCAGGTGTTGGATCTGTAAGTTCAAGATCGGTAAGTTCAGGATCAAGGGAAGGACTTTGAGCAGGCTACGTCCCCTACAACCTCGTCCTGAGTCTGTGTGACTCAGAGCACTAATTTTATTTCTTATCGTCAGGATGTTGTCATTGAGGAAGGTCATAAAGTCATTACTGTTAAGATCAGCAGGAATACATGGATTGGTAGATTCATGACTCCAAGTTAGCTTAGCCAAGGTGCTGAAAATGAACCTTGGGTCATTGCAGCAATTTATTTGTGGTGAATAGGACTATCAAGTGACTCCATTGCTGGAGCGAGATGAAGCGCAGATGAAACGGCTTCCTTAAATCTAGCTTTAGCACTGTCTGATAAACATCTGGAGATAACTGTTTTAGTCAGAGGTATGTAATCTTGTAGACGATTCTACACTCAGAATTCAAAGGTTACTAAGAGGTGGTCTGAGAGAGAACAGAATCATGAGGAAAGACCACAAGGTTCTCAATGTCAATGCCATGAGTTAAAACAAGGTCCAGAGCATGATTAAGGTTTTTACTCAATGTGAATTGTTGTATTGACAATAAAGATTCCTTATTCCTGATTTCTGAGTGGGTTTACTGACCATTTAAGAGAAGCCGGTAGAGTCCAGCAAATGAGAGAAAGGCAGTGCGAGGACTATCGGTCTCAACATCCACATGAATGTTTCAATCTCCTACTATAATCACCTTATCTGTCCTGATAACTAGGGATAATTGGAACTCTTAGACCTCGCTTAGGAACTCTGAGGACAGGCCCAGGGGCCGGTACACAGTTACAAAATGGATCGGTGGCAACGCGTTACATATTAGGTGCAACAGAGAAGGAGCAAGGCTTTCGAAGGAGTTGTGACGCACTTTGGGATCAGGATTGATTTGGAGGCTTAAGATGTATGCGACCGCACCTCCCCAGCCGGTGTCTGGAGGAATGTGGGTATTAATGTGACTCGGAGGAGTAGCTTCATTAAGGCTGACATTCTCGTTGGGACAAAGCAGGGACGTTGCTTGATGAAGTAAAGTCTTTGTCAGGCTTTATTTATTGTGGCTTTGGTGTTAAGAGTCCAGCCCAGGTCAGATGTAACCTGCAGTCTCAGGAACCTCAGGTAAATATCCCCCCTCTCACCTCAATCCCTTTGATAACAAGAGGCTGTAGTGGAGGTCTCTCTCTGAAGTCCTCACCCATGGACAATGATGTTGTTTATCGTGATCTTGTACACTGACTCATCCCAGTCCTTTATGAGCCCCAGGATGTTGGTTTCATCAGCGTAGTGGATGATTAAGGTGTTGCGGTGGCTGCACATGCTGAAGAGATGCTTTGAGGGGATCCTGTGCTCACTGTGAGCTGAGTTGACACCTGTCCTCCCATTCTCACCAGCTGTGGTCTTTCTGTCAGGATGCCTAGGATCCAGTTGCGGACGGGAATTTGGACTTCAAGGTCCGTCACTTTCTCGATCAGCTAACCCAGTTGTATACTGTTGAAGGCAGAGATGTAGTTCAGGCAGAGCATTGTGACACTTGTGCTGCTGCTTTCCAGGTGTTGCACAATGTGGCTTAGGGCTATTGCCACTGCATCATCCAGTGATTGGTTGGGGTGGTAGGAAAATGGGTGGTAGGAAGGGGTCGGTAGTGTCCATGATTGTATTGTTTATGTGAGAGAGGACTTGCCTCTCCAGGTACTTCATGGCAATGGCTGTGAGTGCCACTGGCCTGAAGTTGTTCAGGGGGAAAAGTGTCATTTTTTATTGGGACTGGTATTCAACCAACTTCAATCCCAATTCATGTCAATTTATTTGTAAAGCCCCAAATCATAACAGAGGTTATTTCATGGCGCTTTCCAAGATCAAGTTACAGTCAGAGACCCAACACATTGCCCCCTTTAGCAAGCTCTAGGCAATGATGGCACGGATAAACTCACCTTTGAACTTTCAACTTCAGTTCAATTTTATTTGTATTACGCCAACACATAACAAAAGTTATCTGAACGTGCTTTCCAGGATGGAGCAGATGGAGCTCCTCAACATTCAAACATTCAAACTCTATTAGATTTCCATACAGAGACCCAACATTTCCCCCATGAATAAGCACTTGGCAGTGATGGCAAGGAAAAACGTCCCTTAAATGGGATGAAACCTCTGGCAGACACATGCTGCAGGTGGGGCGGCTATTTGCCTCGACTGGTTGGGTTGAAAGAGATTCAAACTTGTGTTCCAGTCAGTGACTCTCTGGAATAAGATCGTGCACTTGATATTCTCTACCCAACGAGATTGTTAAACTTATTGATTGCAGGGCTGTAACCGGTCCTGGCTAAACCTGCACATTATGACTAGACAAGGATTGAGTGGGTTTTCTTTACTTCTCTTTTGCTCAATTTAAATCAGGACAATCAAACTAGAATCCTCTCAATTCCTATTTTACCTGTTTATAATACTCTATAGCACCCAATCAATACATAGACAAAAAAGGACAGGTAAATGCACACTTTACTCCCGTGCGATTTGTCTGTAAGACATAGTGACCTATGCAGTGACTAAAAATGCAATTTGAGAACAGCAGCCACAATTATTTTAGCATACTTTGGAATCATCACATTTACTGCATCATTTTCAATTTTGTCAACAGAAATGCGGAAACGGATGCCTGCGTTTATGTGTATACCTAACATCTTTCATTTCCAATGGACAATAACGCAACCATGACCTGTGCATGACTCCGAGTGTTAATTACTCTCAGCTTCTTATGGATGGTGTTCACCTCAACTCACCAACATCCAGACTGGGATGTGGCCATTGAAAGGGATACAATAGAATTATTACATCTCCTTGTCACCATTTCTGTTCAGAGATGCATTGATGTTGATTTATTTCAATGCTGCTTTTTCAGTCTTTTTAGCCTTGTAGCTGTACACACAATCTCTTGACATACTGGAGGGGAAGATACTGCATAGAACATGCTGGAGCTTGTGTCACTGATATCCTCACTCTCTCCCCTTCCCGCAGGTGGTTCCAGAAATTGCCTCAGTAGGTGGCAGAGACCAGGTGCAAATAAATGACATTAGACCAAGAAACAAAGATGAGGTTGAGGAATGCCAGGTACCACATACACATTCTCCTACAATCCCCTACCCAGCAGCACAAAACATGGCAGTGGACCAAGGGGTCTCTGATGAAGAGCTAGCAAGAAGAATTAGTTCTAATGTGATCAAGTGCCCACATTCTTATCACAGTGATGCATGTCCAAACACCTTAATCCCACCACAGCCCCATAGTACTGTGACAACTACAGTTCTGAGAGAATCTTCTGAGAATGCACCCTGGACTCCTCCAGATGATACATTAATTCCCCCAAAGAAGATCAAGCTGGAGGAGCCATGGGTGGGCCTCAGTGAACAAGACACCACCCAAGGCAGTGATGAGGAAGTTTATGAGGACCCACTGTCCACACTTGCAGCTGTAGTGTGTCTCTCTGTTACAGAGAGAAAGGGACTTGAGGAGAAACTTTTCAGTTCACGCTCTCCTGTTCTTCGCTCCATCAAAACAGAACCAACAGACCTCTACTCTGTCAAAAAAGAACTAGACGACAGTCCAAACAACACTCCTCAAAGCCCGATGAGGACTTCTCAGACCATTAAAAATGAACCTCCCCTAAGTGTTTTATTACCGAGTGTGCAGTGTTTGGTGGAGAAGAGAAACCTCACTTTTGAGCAGGTGATTGCTATTGAGGCATTGACTGAATTGGCAGCTATACCCAAAACCACTCTTAAGTCAACTAAAAATGAGTACAAGCATGAACTTCCTGTTTCTATTGCCACTGTACTGGCTGCATCCAGTGCAAGTACACCTTCACAAGCGTCCAAACAACCAGCAGTTATCAACTGCAACAAAGTGTCGGTCATCAGCTCAACATTACAGCAGATGTCAGTCATACGCCCCCCTGTGACCAGGCAAGGAAATGTCATCCATCGATCGTGTGGGCGATTTTCTAGTTCAAACATGACACTGCAGGACTTATTGGAAGCTAGCTCAGACAGCAGTCAAGTCACCTCAGAAAAGCCAGAGCAGGGATTCTGTTCAACCATCATAAAGTCAGAATACAGTTGTAAGGACCCTAGTGTTACAGGAAAGACAAATAGTAATGTCCCTGACAAAGGGAAGATTTGCAAACTGATGCGGAACAGAGATGAAGAGGAGGTTGCTGCTCAACTTGCAAATCTGGCCTTCATTATCCAGTCCCGTCACAACCAGCATGCTGAAAACAATCCTCCCAAAGGAACACCCGTCTCTATCATCAAATACAGCCACAATCCCCATGTCAATCAAAGTCAGAAAAACCCCACTGTGAAGAAACCAAGAGGCATACCATCAAAACCCAGGAAGAGGAAAACAAATAAAGGACCTAGTGAGGGAAAAAACCACAAGATTCCCCTTTCTAAGCACATGACAAATTCAGCAACATTAAACAGAGATAAAGGTCAGAAGTTAAACAAACATGCAAAGTCATCTTTTCCTTGCCAGAATAACCTGTTTCTGCCAAAGGCCCAAATTAATTTCAAAAGATATTTTTCTGAGGATTGTAATAGAAGAAGCCATCTCATCCAAGGTAACACCCAGAGCACAACTCAGATCAACTTCAGAGTGAATCAGACATGCGACAGCAACCACCAGAAACAAGTCATTTCAAATGGCCCATATCATAGCCCCTACATCAGCAGTGTTGAAGAGGAGCAGGTGCATGAAAAATGTGTGTTATCCCAAGGAGGGGTGCAGTGTGATTCGGATTCAAACACAAAAAATGTCAATACCAGCTGCTTTGGACACAGCAAAGAGTGCCCAAGTATGGACATGGGGTTCTTGGGGACGAGACGATCCCCTCCTCCATGTAAGCAGGGGTACTACAAGCTCGAACGTTCAGGAGGTATCACAGTCCTGTCAACATCAACTGAAGACCACTCTGTGGAGCTGACACCCAGCAAGAGTACAAACACTTTTCTTGACTCTCCTTTGAGTTTTCTCAACACCCCAACCAAGAATCTCCTCAACACTCCTTCCAAAAACGTGTCAGATCTCCCTTGCTGCGAGTGCATGGGTGAGCCTTTTCTCTCTTTCTCTTTCCATGTCTCCCTTTTCTCATTGTCCATCTCATACACACTTATACACAGGCACATGCATTGACATATGTATCTGATTTTCTTTCAATAGAGCAAATCATTGAAAAGGAGGAGGGCCCATTCTACACTCATCTTGGAGCAGGGCCAAATGTTGCAGCGGTCAGGGAACTGATGGAGAACAGGTAGTGTTTAAGTGCATGAGTATTTCTTTGTGTGTATATGTTTACAAGAGGTTAAGTAGATACATCGAAATATCTATATTATTGTAATATGGTCGATCACTTGTGTATATATACTGTATATATTACAATTAGAGATGTCCGATAATATCGGCCCACCGATATTATCGGCCCGATATTAGCATAAAAATGTAATATCGGTATTGGATTTTTTTTGCTTTAAAACCGATAAAATAAAACCGTTAAAGATAAGATAATGCTTGCGTTACACCGAAATAGTGCCTATGCGCTCCTGAAGCGTTTACCGGCGCACATATCGGTATCGACTGTTATCGGTATCGGTAAATTGAGAGTTGGACAATATTGGCATATCGGATATCGGCAAAAAAGCCAATATCAGACATCCCTAATTAGAATATATTATTGTAATATGGTCGGTCCCCTGTGTATTTGGCAGTTGTTGAAGATTTTGTGAAACATAGGTTTAAGACATGTTTTTTTTTTTTTTTTTGTTTAATTGCTTGTGTAGAACTATGCCTGAGACTCAGCAGTACGGCATCAACACAACACCAGTATGTTAGTAAATTGCCTTGTCAGAAAATCTGCTTTTATGTCCCCTGAAAGCCTTGGAAATCTTTTTACATTTACTTAATTCTTCCTGCTGCCGCCTCCAACGTCTCAACAATGATCCATTGATGCCAGACTTCAGTTCAGTTGCTGTGTCTCCCCCTTTGATTGCCACATCGATTTCCCTTACCCTAAACGTTGCATTATATGCTATTTTCTTTGTTATTTATGACAAGGGTATGTGCATGATGCACGAAATGACAGTTCGACATCCAAATCAGAAATACCAGTAGTGTCCTCTTGGGTCCATAAACTTTCCCTGTGTCTAGATGACTTTTGCCAAAGTGCTGCCCGGTGGCCTTTAGCCGTAATAAATCTATAAACAAGGCGGCTTATAGTCTGAACTTTTACTCTGGCCACCCTCACTTTAGTATCATACAGAAAATGTGGTCCTGTCATAGGGTGTTTTTCAGGGAAGCAGCAGATTTGGTTCTGGAGAAACATATTCCCACGGTGGTGTGGTTGCTTGTCAGATGTTGCTGACATATACATTGAATCATCTCTGTCTGTTGTTGATGACGCCTATCATGACTTTGTAATGCAGATCAATGAACTTTAAAAGTGAAGATACCAGAAGGCTGATCAACAAAGTCGATGAGGCACATTGATTGCCACCCGTTACAGACAAACAGTCTGGATGCTGAGGAACAACTGTCAAACAAATAAATTCTCAGGTTGATTAAATACCCACAGCACCATCCAACCTACCAGAATCAAGCCATTGCACATCAACATCACTGTGAACGGAATTGGCCGTAACAGGAAACAGCACATTATATAGTGAAGTGAAATACTGCAGGGCAGTGTCCCGACAGGAAATCGAATTAGGTTTATGAAGCTCCTAGCCGCACCTCAAAGTTGTCCAGCTGGGAGAACTGGGAAAATTTCTGTTATTACACAGCTTCCAGGACAAAACTGACGGCCTGTTGGCCAACAATCCCCCAAAAAACAAACAAGCAAACAAACCAAAGGCAATGAAAGATGAATCCATTGTCTACTGGGACCACCACTTTTGATTATAGCCGTAGTAGAGCATCGATAGTCAAATTCTTACATGTGATGTTCATTTCTGATTGCGACCAATTTTTTCAGCTTTTTTCAAGGTTTAAATCAACAACATTTTATACACAGTAATAGATTAAAACCTCTATTGTACTTCTGTACTCACAGCTCTCTTTCCTCCCTCTGTTCCATCGTCATTGTTCTCTCAATTTTTTTATGTTAAACTCACATTTTCTGTTTATCTGTCTTCAGGTACGGTGCCCGAGGAAATGCGGTGAGGGTCGAGGTTGTTGTGTTTACGGGGAAAGAAGGGAAGAGCTCACAGGGTTGCCCCATAGCTAAATGGGTAAGATTTGTGCTTGACATTGAATGTTTGATCAGTAGCATGCTCAGAACATTTCCAGTTGGGTCATGGTGTACACATGTGCTCCTGAATCGTTACCTTGCTTTACCCTATCACAATGGTTGTTATTGTGCCACCCTTGAACCACATTTGTTTGGAAGATCTGCAATGAAACAAACCAGGTTTCTCAAACTCATTTTCATAAAGGGCCATATCAGCATAGTTGCTGCCTTCCAAGCCAAGTACAGGCAGTATTAATGTAACCTCACTCATAGTGAAATATTAAATATCACAATGGAAAAATACATCAACGTTTGCTTTGTTATAACATCGCTTCTTGTAATTGATCGAGTTGAGAATTAAGAATTATTCCATTAGTCAACAATGAAGTGATGACAAGACATTTTTCTCAGCCACAGCAGAGCGACAACAAAGCTAGCTTTCTCTGCTCAGTCATCTTTGGTTGCAAGTTTTGAGAACAATCTGCCGCATTTCATTTTAATTTTTGAACCTTGTTGTTTTTCTTGGACTTACAATTTGGCATCCAGTATGTTACAGCTGTCCCCCAATTTTTATAGTAAGATTCACATGTAAGGTTATATTTGACTATCTTCGTGTAATGTGGTTACTTGTTATTTATGTTCAACTGAGTAGTTGTATTTGTTTATTTACTACTGTCATTATGGGTGGAGTCTGCACATGGGTGAGACTATAGAATGTCAGATAGGTGGGAACTGAGACACCTAATTGTGTTGATGGTTTTTAGCAGGTGTATGTATACAGGCAAGGAAAAACTTAAGAGTGATTATTGTTGATAGCAAGTTTGTAAGAAATAAACCAAAGACAAGACAAAATCGCCCGGACAGTGGATTCATGAACGTGTGCCTTTGTAGGATTCGCCCATAAGGTATACTCAAGGCTTCACCAGAAGTTTGTTTTCTGTTTTGATAGATTATTGATTTAAGACAAGATACCGCCACCACACAGTATGTAACCTAAAACAAGAGACGCACCGCAATTTCCAGCATAAGACGCAAACATTTAGTGTACTCGCTTACCCATCTTTCATGAAACAGGGTGCCTTGTTTTTTCCACTTCTTAAACATTTTGGGATACATAATTGCCAATACGGAGTCTCATCTGATGCATTCTCGCCTTAATTCTTTTTTTTTACATTTACATGACACTATGCGACATGCACATCAGAACAGTTGCAATGATATTCAGCTGGCTAAGAAGAGCTGGCTATAAAGGCCGGCTGCATTACTACTGTCATTGAGAATGCTATGAAATTCATCACCAGTGTTCATTGCATCAACGTTGGTTAACATCAAGACACTTATATGTTTAAGTGCATGCTGCTTTTCTATTCACGCATTTGGATTGGATGCATTGGATGTATGAGCTGTCACACCATGAGACGTCCAATGTAAATGTCTTACACGACAACATATTTGTCCGAGGCTGTCTTGGTCTTGCGCTCATAATGACCACCTTGTGTTAGTCTGTCTCACAGTTCGAACTCAGACCGCCGTTTTGAAGGCACGATTAGAGTTTAGCTGTGCCTTAATTATACCTCCGCTCACATCTTGTGAGCATCGTTAGGTGCAATCTGTGGCCTTTTATGTGCTCATTTCCCATCCATCTGCAATATTAAACTATTCACCACAAAAGTAAGTCTACCTTGGTTATCGCTCGATATTGATTAAACAAACAAAAATGCTAATCTGAAGCTGCCGTCTGCTCTACACCTGTACAAATCTGGTCATCTAAATTGGGGTGTTTCATTTGGGAAATTTTGTAAAATCCATTCTGTATGCAGTTGTAGGTTGAAAAGCAACAGAATTAATGCTGCTCCGTTCTCTGGACAGATTCGTTCTATTTACACAGATTTCAGTTAGAACATCTTAAATGACAGCCTCCTTCATCATCGAAACCATCTTCATCACCACAGTTCTCCCCCTCAAGTTGTGCCCGTCTTTGTTTACAGTCTGAGAGCCGGTGGTGACAGCTGTGTCACGTGACGAAAATGTGCCTCGCTTATTGGCCGAATGGAGTTGTCTGCCTCTGTTGACGAAAGGGTCTGGCGTTCATGGGCTTTCCCAAAACAGCAACTCTGATGTAGTTTTTAAGGGAAAGTATATA
>OMPJ01033866.1:0-15256 GCA_900312935.1 Carapus acus | reverse complement strand
CTGCAGCAGGAGTTTGCGGTTGGAGGACTGGACAGTCATCGAGCTCAGCCGGACTCCCCCTACGTCCGGTGAGCTTGGCCTTTTAACGGGCAAGTAGATACACGATGTCCCTCACCTACACAATACAGGCAGAGGTTGGAGGTGATGCGGCGCTGACGCTCTGCAGGAGTGAGAGAGGCCCGCCCCATCTCCATGGGTTCAGGCTGGTCAAGCTGGGTTGTTGGAGTGGCGGCAGATGACAGGGGCACTCCCCCCGAACGCCGGTGACAGCTGGACCTTGGCGCTCCCTCTCACGACGGCGGGTCTGGATCAGTCGGTCGATCCGGACAGCAAGAGCGATGGCTTCATCAAGGGTGGAGGGCTGTTCATGGCGGACCAACTCGTCCTGGATGTAGTCGGCCAAGCTGTGGAGGAATGCATCCACCAATGCCTCTATGTTCCAGGCACTTCGTCTCGCCAGAGTTCGAAAGTCTATGGAAAAGTCTGCGACTGATCGTCTGCCTTGCCGAATGCTCATCAATGCATGGGCTGCCTCTGCGGTTGGTGTGTCGAGATCAAACACCTTCAGCATCTCCTCGGCGAACAGGTCAAAGGTGGCACACGCAGGGGTTCGGCGTTCGAACTCCGCTGTTCCCCAGAGTCGAGCTCGGCCTGTCAGGTTAGTGATGGCGTACCCAACCTTTGCCCCTTCAGTGGCGAAGGTCCTAGGCTGCAAGGCAAACTGGAGTCGGCAGCTCGTCAGAAACGGCCGGACTTAGGTTGAGTCACCGTCGAACCGCTCTGGATCACCAATCCTGGGTTCTGGAGAACATGCAGTGGCAGGGGTCATGACTTGGGTAAGTGTGTTGGGGACTGGACCGGGGAGTACGCTAGCTGGAGCTGGGCTGGCAGGCAGACTGGCCGAGGCTGGGCTGGCGAATGCAGGAAGCAAGCGAAGCAGCTTCTGTTGCTGCTGCTGCATCTGTTGTTGTTGCTGTTGTAACGCCTGCTGGCTCTGCTGACACTGCTGTTGTTGTAAGTGGCCAAGCTGCAGCAAGGAGGTAATGTCGCCAATCATCCGGTGAACCTCACCTTCAGTGCTTTCGAGGCGCTGTATGGCTGTGGGTGTCTCAGGAGAGTCACATGCTATGTTGGGGGGGGAGTGCGCTGAGTCCATGTTTGGTCGGATCGTACTGTCACGGTTCCGACAGACGAGGACCACAATTGCGTCACGTTTCACAAGTTTATTGAACAGGGCAGGCTACTCGCCAAACAGCTGGGAGTCCAGGCGGAAAGCGGGCAGGTATCAGGCAGGTCCGGGTTCAGGTGGCAGTCGGAGTGGTGCGCAGGCAAACAGGTTATCGACGTAAGCTTTGCAGACGATCCGACAAGGAGGGGCTGAAACACAGGGCTTTAAATACTGGCAGACAGGAAATGCGTGCCAGCTGGCTGGTAACGAGAGCAGAGCAGGTGAAAGTGATCAGACGGAGCGGTTAATTACAATCAATAAGTGATTGTTACCAGGCAGAGAGACAGCTCATGACACTTGTGGTGACCCAGTTATTCTATCATGAGTGAACAGCTGACCACCTGCTTTGTGCTAGATGCTTTATCTCTAGTTAAGTTTTAATTAGATTGTCCTCATTAAGGAAAACAAAAATAACCCGAGGTTCCCTCTCAGCACTTTGGCTCGGCTAACGTGGAGTCATGAATCCACTAATGTGTGTATTCCTATAGATCTAAACAGTAATGACTTCACAAGCTTCTTCAATGATAAAATCCGGAGCACTTATAAGTAAAATTAATGATCTCATTCCCTCAAACGTAGGAAAACACAATCTAAACACTAGCCGAGGGTCCTTACAGCTGGGTCCTTTCCTAGACTGCCTCTGCCGTATCAACCTTCCTGTACTAACCAAGATGATTTCCCAAGCTAAATCATCAATCTGTGTCAATCTGTCAGATGCCAGTCCAACTGGTCTGCTTAAACAAGTCTTTCCCCTAAAGGGGACCTCCTAGCTGAACATCATTATTATGGCTTTATTAATTAGCTATGTATCACAGTCTTGCAAATTTGCTGTAATTAACCCTCTTCTTTGACAACCCTCTCTTGAGTCAGAGGTTTCAGCTAACTATAGACCTACTGTATTTCTAATCCATCTTTTTGCTCCAAGATCCTGGACAAAGCTGTCACTAATCAATTGTCTGACTACCTACAAAGCATGTCATGGTTCAGACAGACGAGGACCACAATTGCGTCACGTTTCATGCAGTTTAATGAACAGTAAAGGCTACTCGCCAAAAGGCTGGGAGTCCAGGCGTAAAAGCTAGCACGAATCAGGTAGGTCCGGGTTCAGGTGGGAGTCAGAGTGGTGTGCAGGCAAACAGGTTAACAGCGTAGGCTTTGCAGACGATCTGACAAGGATGGGCTGAAACACAGGGCTTTGAATACTAGCAGACAGGAAATGCAGAGCAGCTCGCCGGTGACGAGAGCAGAGCAGGTGAAAGTGATCAGACAGAGCAGGTAATTGGAATCAATCAGTGTTTGTTATCAGGCAAAGAGAGAGCTCATGACAAAGCAATGGTTTGTTAGAGGAATTTCAGTCAGGTTTCAGAGGGCATCGCAGCACTGAGACAGAAGTGGTGAAGATCACAAATGACCTCTGACAAAGGTCTCATTTCTGTGCTTCTTCTTCTGGATTTCAGCACTGCATTTGACACCACTGACCATGGGATCTAAATACAGAGGTAAGAGGATCTAACTGGCATCAAACAGACTGCTCTAAGATGGATTAAGTCTGATCTGTCAGATAGATTTCAGTGTATACAAGTTAATGATGTATCTTCAATGCGCGAGGGGGTTAGACATGGAGTTCCACAGGGTTCTGTGCTCAGACTGATTCTGGTCACTCTGTATATGCTTACTCTGGGTAGTCTTATCAGGAACCACTCTTATCAGTTGTTGTACAGGTGATACACAACTGTATATATCAGTGAAGTCAGATGAAACTAACCAAGTAGCTAAACTTCAGGCTTGCCTCAGGGACATAAAAATGTGGATGACTTGTAATTTTCTGTGGCTGAACTGAAGCTATTGTGGTTTGTCCTGTACACCTTGGAAAGACAGTATGTAATGATAAAGCTACTTTGGATGGCTTTACCTTAGCCTCCATCAGCACTGCAAGAAATATACGTGTTTTCTTCTAACAAGATATATCATTCAACTTCTACATAAAACGAAAATCAAGAACTGCCTCCTTTCACCCTCATAACATTGCCAAGGTGAGGCACATGGTGTCGAGAATAGAATTTATAATCCTCCTTCTCACATACAAGGCACTTAATGCTCAGGCACCATCATATCTTTAAAGAGTTGATGGTGCCTTATCATCCAGCCAGGCTCCTGCAATCCCAGAAAACAGGGTTACTTGTGATTCTTAGAATCTGAAGACGTAGAATGGGAGGCAGAGCCTTCAACTATCAGGGTCCCTTCCCACAGTACAAGTCTTTCTGATGTTTTCTGTACGTCTCCATCAGCAATCTCAGAGCAAAATTGGCTCCATGCCTAACCCAAACCCTTACCCCTCTCAGGTTGCATCTTGATAAACACAGGATTCAATCTAACTGTGAGCTCTTTCCTCCACTCTAACAAGTCATCCTATGTTACATGTTGACGAAACCAAAGTTTTCCAAAGTGGTAAATGATCTACTACTTGCTATGGACTCAGACTCAACGTATGTGCTTTTATTATTGGATCTCAGTGCAGCCTTCGACACCATTGATCACTGTATTCTATTAGATAGACTTGATCATAATTTTGGTATCTCCGGCCTAGCTCTCTCCTGGCTTAAGTCCTATCTGTCTGATCGTACCCAATGTGTCTGTTATAATAACTCTACATCTAAATTCTCTGAAGTTAAATAGGGAGTACCTCAGGGGTCGGTTCTCGGCCCTCTGCTTTTCTCTCTTTACATTTCACCACTTGGCCAAATTATACGCAGTCATGGAATAAATTTTCATTGCTATGTGGATGACACCCAGCTACAATATATGTGCCTATAAGGGCAAATGATCATTGCCAGATTACTAAATTAGAAATCTGCTTTACGTAATATGGCCAAAATTCGGTCATTTCTATCCATGGCTGATGCAGAGACTCTAATTCATGCATTTGTTTCATCTAGATTGAATTACTGTAATGTACTGCTCTCAGGTCTGCCTCGCGCCAGTACTAAAAGTCTTCAGATGGTTCAGAACGCAGCAGCTAGAATCATAACTAAAACAAGAAAAATCGAACATATTACACCAATCCTGGCCTCCCTTCATTGGCTTCCTATCCATGTTAGATCAGACTTTAAGGTGCTTCTGCTGACCTATAAAATTCTAATTGGATGTGCTCCGGTATACCTCTCTGACCTCATTAGACCCTATATTCCGCCTCGAGCTCTCCGGTCTCAAAATGCAGGGCTACTGCATATACCCAGAGTCAATAAGAAGTCTGCAGGTGGCAGGGCCTTTTCCTATCGGGCCCCGTACTTATGGAATAACCTCCCTGCTGACATCAGATCCTCCGAGTCTGTTGATACTTTTAAATCAAAACTAAAAACTCATCTTTTAGCTAAACTTACAATTAGTATCCTGAATTTGACTTTTTATGTACCATTTACTGCATGGTGGGTCGGTTTCTGACTCAGTGGGCTTACCAATACTATCCTGCCGACGAGATTTTACTCAATTACTATTTATTGCTGTTGTTCATCACAACTGCTCAACCCCTGCTTCTTTCTAACCATTTGTTTTTTTGTTCCACAAGCTCATGAGCACCCGAGCTGTGTGCCCCTCTCCCTTTTCTATGTCTCCCTCCCTGTTCTCCTCCCTGTCTTTCTTGTCCTAGACATCCCCCGCTGCATCATCACCCATCTTTGACATGCTCCGCAGCTCCCCCAGTGCAATAAACGCAAAGACTGTTTTCCCATGTTGTGGAGAGCCATAGTTTATTGTTAAAAGAGCATATACAGTAAATGGCTCACAAGCTATAGGTTCCCGACCCCTGGTCTAGACTTTTCTATGATATGGTACTTGTCCCTCATTCAGCAGCAGCTAACTCATAAATAAATGAAGAGGCTTTGTTGCCTGTAGCAGTAAATGCTATTTGATGTTTTGCCCATTGCTGAAGACATGTCTCACACAAAGCATATTCCTACAGTTATGTCAGCATAATCTCTCACTTTTATTTAACCTTTGTATACATCTGCCCCTCCATCTGAGTCTACAACACTAATAATGTGTGGATTGATATGAAAATATCCATTGTGAAAATATCACTATTTGGGCAAAAAAAAAAATTTTCCATCATACAATTAAGTTAGTTCCCTTTTTCTTGAAGTCATCACACGCTGATTGGCAGGAAGTAGGTATGCTATGGCTCATCACAGCAAGAAGCCCCACGACTTTTAAAATCGTACCTCCTGTCCCTCACAGGATTTTATCGGATATTGGTTCATCGCCAGATTTTGCAGTATCACAAATTGCTGTCAGGCTCTGGATGATGTAAAACAAGCTACACTTATGACCAATAATTATTTTTGTGTTCACTCAGGGCTAGGAAGTCTATGTTTTAAGTCTTAACACACGCAATATATTTGTTGTGTGCATCTTTATGTATTCATTTGGTTAACCCTTCAGCATGAATTTGTGAAGGAATATTTCCCCACTTTGCACAAAGTATTTTTGATTCTAATCTATATTCTTGGCTTCTCGTAACTGTTTTTATGAATCTCTTCTAGAAATTCCTTCAAGTACAAAGGTCTTTGTCCTGTTCACATTACCTGAAGTAATCCATGAAAATATGCTGTTTTTGGGCACGACCATATGACACATCACAATTACAGCTTAACAATTGCCAAGCAAAACAGCAATATCAGTCAGAATCTGCCAATCACTGACATAGCTACACATTCTCTCTAGGTTTGATAACGTCAAGTGAACCTTTTTTACGATTCCCCATTACTATTCAATTATCTGCCATCATCACCTCACATCCGTCTGCTTCATATTGAACCTCTGTTGGAAAATAAAACTGCTTTAATGAACACCTTGATCTTAATGACTACAAGCTGGTTTTGCACAGGCTGATATTGATTTAATAAAATGACACTGCTGATGAGAATGGCTTTGGTAAATATGTAAATGAATGCATGTGACTTAACAACACTGTACTTTTCAATTAGAGTCATCGACTCCAACGTTACATTTATCACAGTAAACAGCACCATATGCTCAAGTCACTTCATTTGTGTCAGGAAGAGATAATGAGCACTTTCATCTCGCGCACTGATTCGTTAGCTACTTCGTTAACTATTTTCGGCAACCCTGCCAAGCTTGCTCCGTTTTCGGTGATGATTGTTTGCAGGATAGTTTGATTTAGATTTAGATTGCACTTGTTTGCAGGATAGTTACAGTAACAATAATTTATTGAGTTGCATAAATCTTGCTTGGCAATTCAGAGAACAAATAGGACTATTTTGATGCTGTTTACCCTGGTGGATCCTGCTAATATGGTAACATTGTCTTGACATAACACACAAGTAAGTCCAAAGTTTCTTTCCTCTTCTAAAATTTCATTTCTAAATGAAATATTTAGTCTATTCCCCACATTGTTAGGAGACGGGCAGGAGTCAGGCGCAGACCAATAGCTGATGCAAGTTCCAAGGCACAAGCGTTTAATGGGCAAGGCAGAAAGTCAAAGTGTAAAATCAGGCTAGGGTCAAAATACTTGTAAAGCAACAACAGGCGCAGCAAGAAAAAAAGCCACCGAATGACACGGAGTGTGCGGGCAGGCAGAAACTCAGGCAGTTATACAGCTGTCAGTGTGACGGCCAGATGCAGCCTGAATTCTTAGTGTTGGAGACAATGACAAAAGGAAGTCCAAAACAGGACATGGGCGTAGTCCAGAGCACTCGCACCTGAGGAGCGGTGCGTCCTGACTCCAGCAGGAGCCGAAAGAATGCTCCTTACAGACAGGATCCTGACAGTAATCCCCCACTACTGATACCTCCTGGCATTGTCTGTAGTTGGAGTGGGGTGCTGTTAATGAAAGTCTCGGCTGAGGTCCAGATCCATGATGTCCCGGGCAGGAACCCATCTACATTCCTCTCGACCCTACCCCTCCCAGTCAACAAGGTACTGGTACTGGTGGCCCCTTCCTTGTCGGTGGACGTCCAGCAGCTTATGCATGGTGTAAACCTCCAAGCCGTCCACAACTCTTGGTGGAGGTGGGTGACTGGGAGCAGGGCACACGGGATCCTTGATGGCAGGCTTGATGCGGGATATACTGTATGAAGGGTGGAGTGAATGTGGCAGAGGGCGGCGGGATGGTCCAATCGTACCACTGAGGGGCTCATGACCTTCGATATGCGGTATGGACAAATGAAGCAAGGATTCAGTTTGGGGGCTTTCAACTTCTGAGGGATGTTCCGCGTCAAGAGCCAAAGCCGTTATCCCACAGTGTAGGTCAGGGCCCTGGTGCGGTGCCAGTCTGCTTGCCTCTTGAGCTGCTCCTGTGACCGGAGGAGGGCCGTCCATGTGCTCCTCCACATCCGCAGGCAGCGGCGGATGAATTGTTGGATTGAGGGCACTCCAACCTCCACTTCATGCACCGGGATTAAGGGAGGCTGGTACCCTATGGAGCAGTGGAGAGGAGACAGCCTACCAGCCTACCAGGCTGGTAGCTGCAGATTGTAGCAAGTTCATTGAGTACTCTACCCACAGCAGCTGTGGGCTCCAAGTGGTAGGGTCCTGGGATGTAAGGCACCTAGGGACTGGTTAGCTCGCTCAGTCTGGCCATTGGACTGTGGGTGGAATACTTAACTTTAGCTCACAACAGTTTGCAAAACGCACTCCAGAAGTGAAAGGTGAATTGCAAACCCAGTCAGAAATCAGGCTCACAGGGAGCCCATACAGTCTAAAAACTTGCTGATTTAGCAATCCTGCTGTTTCTTTGGCAGAAGGTAACTTCGGCAAAGGGACTAGATAGACTGCTCCCGAAAAGCGGTCCACAAAAGTGAGAATGGTTGTGTTACACTGTGAGGGGGGCAAATCAATAACAAATTCCAATGCTATGTGGGACCACGGTCTCCTGGGCACTGGAGGAGGGTTCAGTTGTCCGGCCTGTGGTCGGTTGGATGATTTATTCCAGGCACAGACAGAGCAGTCTTCCAGGAATCGCCGGATGCATTTGTCCATGGCTGGCCACCAGAAATGCTGTTTGATCAGAGTAGCTATGTGTCTCACGCTTGGGTGGCAGGCCACCTTGGACGAGTGACCCCATTGTAAAACTTGTGACCGGGCTGGTTGGGGCACAGACAGACTGGTAGTGGGACAGGCACTAGGGCCCGACGACCTCCTCAATGTCCCATCCACGAAGCACTGTGGCTGGGGTTCGGCCATGGGTCCGCGTCGGGGAACTGGCAAGACAGGGCGTCTTATATCCCATTCTTTGAGCCGGGCCAGTAGGACATGCTGAAATTAAAATGGGTTGAGAAGAGAGACCATCCTGCCTGCCGGGGGTTCAGGTGTTTGGCTGAACTCGAATATTCCAAGTTTTTGTGATCTGTCCTAACCAAGAAGGGTTCTTTTGTGCCCCCGAGCCAATGGCGCCAGTCCGTTCATGCTAGTTTAATGGCTAAGAGTTCTGTCACCAATCGAATCATATGCTCCGCTGGTGTGAGTCTGTGTGAGTAGCAGGCACAGGGGTGTACCTGTGGTGGTCCCCTGACCATTGAGAGGATGGTCCCATTCCAACATCAGAGGCGTCCACCTCTACAATGAATTGGCGGGTCGGTTCAGGGTGCCTCAATAGCGGAGCCGGCGTGGATCGTCTTTTTAAGTCTGTGAATGCCACCTCTGCAGCCGCAGACCAATCGAATCTCACCTTGGGAGAGGTCAGAGCGGTAAGAGTTACCGCAATAGTCCCATATGAAGCACTGGAAAAAATTTGCAACCGCCAGGATCCTCTGCAATTCCCAGTAAGATGTGGGTTGCTCCCAGTCTGCCACAACCTGCACCTTGTCTTGGTCAATCTGCACTCCTCCTGGGAAGATGATGAGTCCTAGGACGGAGATGCTTCTTTTGTGGAATTCACATTCCTCCACTTTTGCATACAGCTGGTTCTGCAGCAACCTCTGCAGAACTTGCTAGATGTGTCGATAATGTTGGTCATCAAGATAAACAAACACAAATTTGCTCAACATGTCCCTCAGAACGTCATTAATCGGGCCTAGGAAACTGGCGGGACAGTTAGAACATCCAAATGACATCACTAGATATTCATAATGATCCGAGGGAGTGTTGAAGGCGGTCTCCCGCTCATCCCCCACTTCAAAACAGACGAGATGATATGAGTTTTGGGGGTCGAGTTTGGTGAAAATCGTTGCCACGTGCAGCAGCTCAAATGTGGGGCACATCAAGAGAAGCAAGTAACAGTTTTTTACAGTTTTGATATTTAGCCCCCTGTAATCAATGCACGGGTGCAGAGAGCCGTCCCTCTTCCCCACAAAAAAGAATCTCGCTCCGGCAAGGGAGGAGAACGGGTGAATAATTCCCCATGGCAAGTGACTCCTCAATGTATTTGTTCATAGCCTCCATCTCAGGACCCAATACGAACCTTAGTTTCATTACACAATTCAATTGCTGTAATGACAATAAAAAATTCCTGAAAAAAAGATTCCTGATAGCGAGTTGAGGTGCCCGTTGGGAGGCGAGGTCCCAAGCAATAAATCAAGGATGAAAAACTCTTGTCTATGGCATAGTCAGAAACTGAACTTTTATCCTGGGGAGTCTGCAGCAGGGCTTGAGCTGTGGCTCGCCCTTGAACAGAGCGGTTGAACACTTTCCTCATCTCGTCGGCAAAGTCTGATAACTCTGGCAGATGGATGAGCCGGAGTCTCAAGGTGCCGCTCCCCACTCCCTGGCGTGTCGAGTCAGCAGTTTGATGACGTGCGCCACCCAAGTCAGGTCCGAGGGAGAGGTAATGGGTTGCAGTTCGAAGACAACGGAACGTTGGGAAAGAAAAGATCGACAAGTCCTTGAGTTGCCAGCATGGAGAACTGGAGCCAACCGGGGCTCATGGACTGGGTAACCAGGGCACATCACGTCAGTGACAGCAGGCGAGACGGACTCCAGCGCCTGCTGTATCTGCCTACTGCCGCTAATGTTGTCCCATAGGGGCTTCCTGCTTCTCCAGCGTGGCTCCTTGCACCTGGCTTGGGTCCGCTGACTCCATTTGTGGTGTGGCCGTGCTGTCAGGACACAGGCAGGAGTCAGGCGCAGACCAAGAGCTGATGCAAGTTCCAAGGCAAACGTGTTTAATGGGCAAGGAAGAAAGTCAAAATCCAAAGAAAAGGCAGCGGTCAAAACACTCAAAAGGCAAGAGCAGGCGTAGCAGTAAAAAAGCCACAGAACGACACGGAGTGTACGGGCAGGCAGAAACTCAGGCAGGGATACAACTGGCAGTGTGACGGCCTGATATAGACTGAAGCCGAAGCCGTTCTTAAACAAACAAGCAGTTGATAATTAATAAGCTGCAGGTGTTTGTGCAGATTTCGTGTTGCAGGAAATGAGAGAAGGAAGTCATATAATAACTTCTTCATAATTGCCACTGTCATCCGTCTCTGTTAGAGTCACCGCCAAGTTGCCCTCGGTAAAAATGAGTTTTGAGTCGAGCCGACAAGAAGTTCCCACATAGGGCACAAAGTCGAGAATCATCTCAAAACATTCAAACATGAGTGACTGCGACTGAGGTCACCTACCCTCTAAACTCCTCTCAAAAAGTGCCGTCTCACCATGCCAACTGTCTCCAACTTCTACAGACTGGTGCTGACCTACACATTAACTGTAAGTATAAATGTTTAAGTTGATATGTGATTTCCCTTTTTCCAATCCAAGTTTATAATCGAAGTTCCAATGATATTTTGAATTCTGTTTATATTTTTCTACTGCTTCACTGCCTCTACTAACCATCATGAAACTGAGCATGTAGAGATCAAAAGCAAATTTGTTCGCTTCAAATGGGATAATTCACGTTTATTGGCTCAGAGACAGAATGCATAATAATAACACATCCATAATTGACTCCTCTGTCATTGCAGAGGTACTGTTTACTCCCTCCTGTGATAATTTACCTCCTGTCCACATTTGAGTCTTACTCATTCTCGTTACTGCTCATGATCAACTCCCATGTACAAACTGCACTCAGTTCACATCAGCAATTAGAATTTTCAAAATATATTCAAGACATTGGTATTCATGACTCCACGACTACCTGCTCCATCTTGGAAAACACCTTCAGATAACTTCTGTTATAATTTGGCGTATAGAAATGAAATTAACTTGACATAACTGTTTTGAAACTAGGTCATCAGCATAGTGTCGATTTTTGTATTGCTTTTATTTGTATGAGAACAACATGAGAATCATCTAAGCATTGCATGAACATGTGTTCAATTGCAACAACTCCAGTCTGCATTTGGATGGTTTTCTCAAACCGCTGACAATTTATCTTGGGGGTTTGAGAGCTGTGATGGTGACCCATCTGAAAACAAGATGATGCTGTCAGCGCGCTGGTGGGGAAAGTATTGTGTTTGTCTCCACTATCTGACACATGGTCACTGTCCATTACTCCCCTCAACCTGCTGAGTGCAAATCTCATGTAGATCAGTAACCTGTATGAGGTGATGAATAGAGAGTGATGATGGCTATGGCTGCACCAGGAGCACAGATGGACATGGACAGGCTGTGCAAAACACTGATGAGGTGAACAAGTGCAGAAGTGGGTAAAGTTACAGTATTCTCTGTGGGCACCATTCTCAAAAATTGAAAAAGGATAAAGCCGCCAATTAAGTAAGGGAGATGTCTGTTGTTTGTTTTTGTAGCAACAGATCACCATGGTGCGCTGATTTTCTCAAGTGAACAGAATATCAACAGAACAGAACAGAATATCAAGATCAAAACACATTGAAAAACGCGTAAAACTTTCTGCAACAATAGGCAAATAACAAACTGTCTTCAAAAGAAAATTCCTGCTGGTCAGGGTATAAAATAGAATTTGCCCCAGGGTTTAATTATCCTCTTTGCTGGCAATTTATTTGGTAATATGACAGGAAAAGATTGAGAACAAGTGCACTTTATGTCAGGTAGAAGATACTGTTTTCAAAGAGTTTATATGTACGGTATGTCAACAATCTTAAACAGCCAAAGAGCCACACTGGTGGCTTTCCACAGAAAAGAAAATACTTGGGACAGCTTCTACTTTTTGTTGCTCATATTTCCAAGACATGTGTATGAGGTTGAAAGCTCTGGCTCTGGAGCTGCGGGTTTCCCTGAACTAGAATCATTAGATTCAAACTTGAGAGAATTGTGTCATTTGATAACATAAGCATTTGACAATAAAATCTAAAGACCCAAAACCTTCTTTTTGTTGTGCAGCGACCAATGCCAGGGCCTGCAGAGTCACATTGTTCTGCAGAAGCCCTTGTTTGCTGCCAATCTCATAATATGCCTAGCTAATTGCAGGGTTAATTCAAAAGTACCCAGAATTAATTGGAAAGTGTTTGCCTAAAAGCTGAGAATGGTGTTTAATTATATACGCCAGCACATTCCCTGCTAAACACCACTTATTGCTAACAGGTGGTCCATAAAAGGAGTGAACGGTCAATATTTGAAAGTAGAGATGTCCGATAATATCGACCCACCAATATTATCGGCCCGATATTAGCATAAAAATGTAATATCGGTATCGGATTATTTTTTTTTGCTTTGAAACCGATAGAATAATGCTCGCGTTACACCGAAATAGTGTCTATGCGCTCTTGAAGCGTTTACCGGCGCACCTCATCAAGCTGTGTCTGATATATCGGTAACGGCAGATATCAGTATCGGAAATTGAGAGTTGGACAATATCGGCATATCGGATATCGGCAAAAAAGCCAATATCGGACATGCCTTTTTGAAAGTAACAAGTCCTCTCTTTTTCTGAATCAAAAGGTCTCTTGCTTATGTGATGGAATTTGTTAATGTCACTGACGTCAATACAAAATTACCCAGTGCGCAAGGTCAGTTTCTGGAATGAAAGGACAGGGACTTGTTTGCTGCAACATTGCAACATTGCATGTTGCAATTCTCGTTCAGATATCAAGCATGATTTTGAGCTTTGGGAGTATGAGTATAAACATAATGTCCATGAAACATTTCATTCCATGGGCAGAATTTCAGGAAAAAACATGAAGGAGTTAAGTTTAAATCTGAAATCATGGTTCATAGTTCATAAAATACACTTAAAAGTACAAATAGTTTGTTTTGCAGCAATCAGCCATTGAATTAGTTGTTCATCAAATGTGTGTGTGTGTGTGTGTGTGTGTGTGTGTGTGTTTGTGTGTGTGTGTATAGAAATATATATATATATATAAAGTGTGTGTGTGTGTATATAAATATATATATATATATAAAGTGTGTGTGTGTGGCTGTGACACTCACTAGTCCTCAGCCTCCCTCTTTCCGCTTAGTGTACAGTCTCAGGGTGCTGGACTTGGGATGAAACCCTCCCCCTCACAATGCTTGGAGGGTAATACTGACAAACAGCACTTCTCTGTAGCTGTGTCAGCTTAGTTTTATTGATCAATGTGTCACCCTGTAAAAAAAATCTTTTGGGCCCCCTGAAGTAAAAGCCACTGTACAAATTGTCTGCAGAAATGACATTGGGAAATGAAGTGGGGAGTAGTTACTGTCCTTTCCGGGATGGGAGATAGATGGAGTCAAGATCAGCGGTTTGGATGAACAATAAGGGAATAATGAGCACTGTTGGCGGTCAGCTTTTGCTTTGGAATTGACTGGACTGAACAAGAATGAAATCACGAATCATGCTGCAAAAAATGGATGAACAAAAGAGTTTAACAGGAGGATGAATCTTAAATAGTATTATGCTTTTTTTTTCGGTTTTAATGATTGATTTTCATTCTTATTCTTTCGCCTAGGTCCATACCTGCTGAATGATGCTCAGTTATACTACCACTGAGCAGAGAGATGCAGTGTAATCAGCCAGTAGTCAAGCGTTCAAATCGGTCAGGGCTCACATAAAAGTTGTGTAAACATTGTGTGTTTGAAACATTTTCTTCCCTGGTGTTAAAGGAGTTGTCTTTTAGTGCACAGTTGGATGTGCTCAGAACTTAAGCGTTTATTTATGACCATGCTTGATTGGTTGAGACACATTTTGTCAGCACTTTAAATGACAATGGAAAGTTGGTCTTTGAGCGTTAGAGGCTCATCATACCTGCATTTAATCAAGTAAATCAACACATTTTTGACCTACAAATCAGCCACAGCGGCACACCATTAACAAAAACTGCCCAGTCTGCGTATCTGCCTGCTTAATGAGCATGGTTTTGTTTAAATTGTGAATTTTCCTGTGCGTTGACAGAGGGTCAGATGAAGGATGGATCCACGAAGGAGAAGACAAAATATGAAAAGCGTAGATTGAGGGACATCAGTGATTGATTATCCAACTCTATGTCACTTTGTCACTGATAAGACTTGCAGTACTGCAAAATGTAGATCCTAGCCGATGCCAAGCCAATACAGAGCCAGTATAGCCAATATCAATGCTGATATTGATGCTTGATGGTAAATCAATCCTGTTTTTTTTTTTTGTTTTTTTTGACTGATTGTGATGGCCTCCTGGCCTCCCCTGTGATGGCCTCTAGAGGTCATGCTGCCACCTCGACTTTCCTGGCCCTGTTTGCCAGAGTTGGAGGAGCTCATTAGGGAGATGACTGGCACCTGGCTGGGTGTGGCAGCAGGCAAAACTGCTAAGCCAGGTCAGTCAGTCGCTCTCTTCTCTTCATGCTGGACAGACCTCTGTCATCAGCCCCCTAGGTATTTGGCTTTTTGAGCGAATGGGCGGTGGGAGAACTTTTGTTATTGGTTCGTTGGTTGTTTTGGAGTTTGGTTATTTTCTTATACACACACACACACACACACACCATCATATATATGTTCATGCACGCAGCCGCACACTACAACTAGTATCTTTCCTTGAGTTTCAGCCATAGATTAATTTCTTAAAACAATTCCATGTGTTATGTCTCCACCTCTGTCATTTTCCTTGAGCCAGGAACGTGACACTCATAAATATTCACATTACAGGAGAGAACAAGTACATAGAAAGTACTTAAATGAAGGATGGGTGGAAAATAATAAAGAGATAAAGATATTAAATATATATTA